>JACEFZ010002905.1:0-112500 GCA_014155875.1 Cepaea nemoralis
CTTGCAGCACCGATTAATCTCCCTATTCTCCCTGTATAAGACTTGTAGTACCAGTTAATATTCCTATGAGACTTGTGACACCTGCTATTCTCCTTTTTAGAACTTGCAGCACCAGTTAATTCCTCTATTAGACTTGTGTTAATCTCCCTGCCAGACCTGTGACACTTACTATTCTCCCTTTGTAAGACTTGCAGCACCAGTTAATCTCCGTATAAGACTTGTGACACTTGCTTTTCTCCCTTTATAAGACTTCCAGCAACAGTTATTCTTCCTATGAGGTTTGTGACACCTGCTATTATCCTTTATAGGACTTGCAGCACAAGTTAATCCCTCTATTAGACTTGTGTTAATCTCCCTATAAGACTTGTGACACTTGCTATTCTCCTTTATAAGACTTATAGCACCAGTTAATCTCCCTGTATTCGACTTGTGACACTTGCTATTCTCCTTTTATAAGACGTGTAGCATCGTTTTATCTCCCTGTTTGAAACGTGATACTTTCGTCTTCCTTTATAGGGCTTGCAGTAACCTGTTAATCTCCTTGTATAAGACCTGTAACACCTGTTAGTCTACCATGATTTGGCGTGCGGCACCTACTGATCTCTCTGTGTAGATAGCACCATCTGTTAGTCTCCCTTTAAAAGATTCGTAGCACCTGCCAGTCTCTGTTAGTCTCTTGTACTCGCTTCATGGTTTCAGCGAATAAACATGTAATTAACTGGGGACTTTAACAAATGAAAGACACAGATTCAAAAAGAAAAAAAAAGACGTTTCAACTAAAGTCTTTGTGAACAAACAAAATAATGGAAAATATTAAAACCAGAAAACAAAATAAAAATCTAATTCATTCACAGGCGTTTGTCCGAACATCACAATGAAATAAAATGTATTTTGTGTGTTTATTATATTGTGATGTTTAGATTACCTACTGTGAGTGAATTAAATACTTCTGTTTTCTAGCTAATCATTCTAGTTGTTTTTTTCATTTTCTGTTTGTTGACAGAGTTTAGCTGAAACTACCATTTCATTTTTTATTATTTATATTTCTTTTATAATTATTGTATAATTATGCAGCCGACGCTGTGGCCAAGGAGTAAACGAACACGATTCGGAAATCCAGCATAAACACCAAACTGAGGCGACCTGACGCCTGAGCATGGAACTTGTTCGCAGTCTTTCAGAGATTTACAGACAACAATGCCTGTACTAGATGTTCTTGCCTGTTGACTCGGTATCTAGAATTCACGTATGTATGCTTATAGTGATTATATGTAGAAACGGTAAATTAATGTGCAGAACCTGTTGCACCAAAGACCAACATAGGGTGTCACTGAAATCCTGGGCTTGTGTTGCCAAATGGATGACTTAGCTAGTCTAACAACCACCCTACTGTAAAGTCTGATTTGTGTAAACACTGTTCCGCTTCAGTGTTGTGTTATGTTAATGCAGATATGCCAGGATGCATTCTTACAAACTCCAGTACTTTTTTACTTGTACCATAGGCTTGTAAAATAAAACATGGCTGTATTTGTACATTTATTACGTTGGTTACAATAAAACATTTTAGGGAAATGTTTCTTTCAAATTGAATGATTGTTTGTTGAGTTCATTAGCGCGTTGATGTTCATGTAAGTTGTCCTCTTATCTCTACTTATGTCTTCTACTTCTATCAGCCACATTTACTACTTATGTCTTCTACTTCTATCAGCCACATTTACTACTTATGTCTTCTACTTCTATCAGCCACATTTACTACTTATGTCTTCTACTTCTATCAGCCACATTTACTACTTATGTCTTCTACTTCTATCAGCCACATTTACTACTTATGAATTTGTTATTTGTTGATATTCATGTTAATGGGCTCTAGCCCTAGACATTGTTTGTAACATCAGTCCTAAGTACTCGTAGTATATGACAAGGCAAAACTATCAATATAGCTGATTATCATCATCATCATGTGCGTTGCCGTATGGCCTAGACGTTCATGCTTCTTCACATATCTCAGTTCTCGGTGTTATTGATCAATTTTCTTTTGTTCTCGCTTGCTTTGAACTCAAGCGTAGTCCATACACACTACATCTAGTAGTGCTGGACTGAATTTTATATATGGATTAGCTTTCCCTTTAACAGTGTCCCTCACCATTAGGCGAACCCACTTCGACTTCAGATGTACTTGTTATTGACGTCCCCAGTCAAGGACCATATGGCAACATTTCAGTCCAACTGTCCGGTGTAGGGGTTGATATTCCTCCATGCCATGCCAGATCACCCAGTATCATGTCTCTAGCTTTGCTTCTACTATTGATCTTTCCAGTCGTCGCGGTCTTCTCCGTCGCCTCTCTTCTCTGTATATGACCAAAGAGCACCGCTGTCTTTTCCTTATAGCCGTGTATATTTACTTCCACTAGCCTAATCCAGGCATTATGGTTAGTTCAACTGAAAATTCGGTATGCCTATCATATAATGGCTCGAATAGAGAAAACAATAGCAGGCCTGGTATGATAGTCTAGGACAAATACACGAATGTATCACACCTTGTGGTGAGAGGTAAAATAGTGGGTGTGGTTTCATGTCAAAGACAATTGGACACTGTTTACTAAAGGAGAGTCTGGCATATGCTACTATAACTGCTAGCATGAGAATAAAAGTCGATGGCTGAAGGGTAATACAGCCAGACACGTGTTTGTGACGGACTCACATAGTATGCTTCGACAAGTGGAAACACACGCACGCCCGCACACACACAATATATATATATATATATATATATATATATATATATATATATATATATATATATATATATATATATATATATATATTCACTCAGTAAGAGTATTGCAACATCAACAAACCATGTGGTAAGTTGTTTGGTGGCAGATCAATTATTAATTTATACTATACAACAACATGAAGAATAGAGCAACTTTACAAAATACATTTACGGAAGACAACGGACATTGCGGTGACAAGCCTTCATCAACAACCACAAGAAAAAACACCACAACATATAAAGCACGGATATGACACTACAGTGCAACATTTGGACATAATAACAGAATGAGTAAAATAGAAACAAAGATAACAATGTGTGCTTCTCATCTCAGAGTCCCAGAATGTGAAACAACAGCGGATGGTTGAGTTGAGCTAAGAACCGACATCACTGCACTCAGGACATTCCCATAAGCACTCCATCCCCTTGTTCAATAGCCATCGAAGAGTCACACTACTAATTTTTCCCACAGTTAATGAGTCACTGCGGCTCTCCGCTGGATGGAGAATACGACACACACACACACACACACACACACACACACACACACCACACACACACACACACACACACACACACACATCGTGATTGTAACTGACTCAGAAAGTATGCTGACGAGGGTGAGGACGAGGCAGACTTCGTGCGGAGTGGCTTGCTTCGCTTCGGAGGTCACGGGTGACAAGCATCGCCTGGATCTTTTCTCCGGGGCATGCCGGTGTGTTGGGAAATGAACAGGCGGACAGATTGGCTGGCTCTGCAGAACTTGGTGGAGTATTGATACATGACAAGGCAGACGTGGTTGCGGCCTTGTGGGAGCACGTGCACACCTCGGAGGAGCAAATGGATTACCATGGTCTGGCAAGAATGAGACAACGAGGAGTGACGAAGGGATCTGGCCGACGCTCAACGCTCAAAGGAAAGGCGAGACGGACTTATAATCAGATTGCTACTGGTACTATTAGTGTTGGAACTCTTCGCTGGCTGCTGAGGATGGGGACGGAGCACTTATGGGAATGCCCCGAATGCTGTGATGTCGATTCCTAAATCAATCAATCAATCAATCAATCATTTTTCCCACCGCCATCTGATTCAAAGTTCTCCTGGTCTTCCCTCTCAGTTTTGAGATTCTACCAGAACCCCTGCCAATCCCCCGCATATCATCCTTTCCACATACGGGCTCTCAGTCTATTTCTCCACTGGTCCCACAGGCGCACGACCATCTCTCCCTTGTCCATATGTAATCTACCACCAAGAGGTGCATTCCCTGCCAGCCTATCAGCTTGTTCATTCCCCGCACTCCCGCATGGCCTGGGCAAAAAAAAATCCATACAGTTGTTACAATCAGTGACCTCTGAAGCGAGGTGAACCATTCTACGCGAAACATTCCTTTCTCCACCTTACTAAGCATACTCCTTGAGTCCGTGATGAAGACAGTGTATATTGCAGTGGTCTCCTCTAACCAACGGAATGCCGCTGTTATTGCTTCCACCTCCATTCTCATGCCAGAGGTCGTAGTCTCATATGCTTGACTCTCCTTTTTTTTTAAGAATCGCCATTTAGTCTTCGCAATGAAACCCCAACCACTCCATCTGTTTCTCACCATTGACCCATCGGTGTAGATGACTATGTCACCTTGATGTGTGTTACTCTGGATCAGTTGTTGCACTTCCAACTCTGTGCCACCCGTTGCCCTTTCTCTGCACTCACGACCCAATGTTACTATTACATTGTGCCAGTCAGTAAGGTCTGCGGGTACCTCAACCCACTCTCTTTTCACGATTGATGGTCTCTAGATCACTCATCTGAAGTATAGATATTTCTGCAGTGCCATCCAGAACATGCCTCGTCTTCGTCTATAACCCTTGATCGTATCCATGGCTTCATGAGGGGGTAATCCATATCTGCAGCAACTCTCATGTACCATTTGGCCTGAAGGACCATATGCCTATCCGCCATTGTTGGTAGCGCCAGGATATGCCTCACACATATATTTGGTGTATCCTTTGTGTACCCCAGAATCACCCGCATGGCCGCATTTCGTATGCGCTCCAACCTTTCAAACTGATACTGTCCATGAGCCCAAAACCATACTCAATGACATAAATTACTGCTGAAAGAGCCTGTAAAGCATCCTCTGCTCTGCCCCTGTTGCTGCCATCGCCCTCAAAGCATTAAGTCCCCTACCAGCCTACACCACCAAATCCTCCACATGAACTTTAAAAGACATACACCAGTCGAAAGTGATACCCAAGTGCTTCAATTTTCTCGTGTATAGTTTATACAGCCAGCAATGCGAAGATGCCCGGTTGTGTAGGAGAAAGGTATGGGAATGGTTCTGTGATCCGCCAGGTAAATGCATAGCATTTAGCATTATTTTCTCGCTCTCAGGCACAGAAGTGTGGGATGAGGGAGTAGATGAGATAGTGAAATTTGGAGATTGGCCTAATATGAACATAAGAAGGAGTATTACAGTGGATGTTTTCACAACGCAAGAACTTGTGCTAATGTAGAATTGTACTTTTGTATGGTTGTGAAGCGTGGCCAATGAGCAGACAAGATGGAAAACATCTGATGGTTGTGGAAATGTGTTTTCTTTGCAAATGCAAAGGATACCATGAACAGGCAGAAAAACCAATGACCAGGTACTACAAGAAACAAATGAAAATCGTAAACTGATTAGAGTCATTAGACGTAGACAGTCAACATTTTTGGTCACTCTATGAGAAGAAAAATTGGAAAACTTGTGACAACTGACAAGATCGAGGGGAAGAGAACAAGGGGAAGGCAGAGAAGTAAATACGTAGATGGCTTGACCATGTGGAATGGCCGAGACAAGAACACTGACTGATCCACAACTCAGGTGATCGAGTGAGATGGCGAAATATGACCGCTCACGTTTGTCGGCATGGCACATGATCATGATGGCATTGGTCATGCCGAGCCTAATATCAAGGAGCGCTAATGTGCACATACATAGGAATGTAAGCATAATATAAATAAAACCAGTCCGAAGAGATGATGGACCCGATACTGCCCCATCTGTGTGCAGAAGAAGTTCTTAAGTCTAGGTGATCTGACCTAGATAGGCATATATTTAAGAAAGGTTGGGTGAGGAATACAGCAATTATGGTCTTCCACATAGGACATGTGAAACACAGAAGTCTGAAGATAGTTAATCGCGGTTCCAACTTCACGGCAAACGGTCGCCCCATATACTCCTTTCCTGTGCCAGAGAAGATAGTGGCTACCCTCATACTATTCCATATTTTTGTTTTATAAAGTTAGTTGCATGTCCTTTACAGGGCGTTTCAGTCAACACCATAAATTTTTGCTGTTGTGATCACTTGGTAAATTTACGTTCAGTAGTTTGCCATTGTATATATATATATATATATATATATATATATATATATATATATATATATATATATATATATATTATATATATATATATATATATATATATATATATACAATGGCAAACTACTGAACGTAAATTTACCAAGTGATCACAACAGCAAAAATTTATGGTGTTGACTGAAACGCCCTGTAAAGGACATGCAACTAACTTTAAAAAACAAAAATATGGAATAGTATGAGGGTAGCCACTATCTTCTCTGGCACAGGAAAGGAGTATATGGGGCGACCGTTTGCCGTGAAGTTGGAACCGCGATTAACTATCTTCAGACTTCTGTGTTTCACATGTCCTATGTGGAAGACCATAATTGCTGTATTCCTCACCAACCTTTCTTAAATATATGCCTATCTAGGTCAGATCACCTAGACTTAAGAACTTCTTCTGCACACAGATGGGGCAGTATCGGGTCCATCATCTCTTCGGACTGGTTTTATTTATATTATGCTTACATTCCTATGTATGTGCACATTAGCGCTCCTTGATATTAGGCTCGGCATGACCAATGCCATCATGATCATGTGCCATGCCGACAAACGTGAGCGGTCATATTTCGCCATCTCACTCGATCACCTGAGTTGTGGATCAGTCAGTGTTCTTGTCTCGGCCATTCCACATGGTCAAGCCATCTACGTATTTACTTCTCTGCCTTCCCCTTGTTCTCTTCCCCTCGATCTTGTCAGTTGTCACCAAGTTCTCCAATTTTTCTTCTCATAGAGTGACCAAAAATGTTGACTGTCTACGTCTAATGACTCTAATCAGTTTACGATTTTCATTTGTTTCTTGTAGTACCTGGTCATTGGTTTTTCTGCCTGTTCATGGTATCCTTGCATTTGCAAAGAAAACACATTTCCACAACCATCAGATGTTTTCCATCTTGTCTGCTCATTGGCCACGCTTCACAACCATACAAAAGTACAATTCTACATTAGCACAAGTTCTTGCGTTGTGAAAACATCCACTGTAATACTCCTTCTTATGTTCATATTAGGCCAATCTCCAAATTTCACTATCTCATCTACTCCCTCATCCCACACTTCTGTGCCTGAGAGCGAGAAAATAATGCTAAATGCCATGCATTTACCTGGCGGATCACAGAACCATTCCCATACCTTTCTCCTATACAACCGGGCATCTTCGCATTGCTGGCTGTATAAACTATACACGAGAAAATTGAAGCACTTGGGTATCACTTTCGACTGGTGTATGTCTTTTAAAGTTCATGTGGAGGATTTGGTGGTGTAGGCTGGTAGGGGACTTAATGCTTTGAGGGCGATGGCAGCAACAGGGGCAGAGCAGAGGATGCTTTACAGGCTCTTTCAGCAGTAATTTATGTCATTGAGTATGGTTTGTGGCTCATGACAGTATCAGTTTGAAAGGTTGGAGCGCATACGAAATGCGGCCATGTGGGTGATTCTGGAGTACACAAAGGATACACCAAATATATGTGTGAGGCATATCCTGGCGCTACCAACAATGGCGGATAGGCATATGGTCCTTCAGGCCAAATGGTACATGAGAGTTGCTGCAGATATGGATTACCCCCTCATGAAGCCATGGAAACGATCAAGGGTTATAGGCGAAGACGAGGCATGTTCTGGATGGCACTGCAGAAATATCTATACTTCAGATGAGTGATCTAGAGACCATCAATCGTGAAAAAAGAGTGGGTTGAGGTACCCGCAGACCTTACTGACTGGCACAATGTAATAGTAACATTGGGTCGTGAGTGCAGAGAAAGGGCAACGGGTGGCACAGAGTTGGAAGTGCAACAACTGATCCAGAGTAACACACATCAAGGTGACATAGTCATCTACACCGATGGGTCAATGGTGAGAAACAGATGTAGTGGTTGGGGTTTCATTGCGAAGACTAAATGGCGATTCTTAAAAAAAAAAGGAGAGTCAAGCATATGAGACTACGACCTCTGGCATGAGAATGGAGGTGGAAACAATAACAGCGGCATTCCGTTGGTTAGAGGAGACCACTGCAATATACACTGTCTTCATCACGGACTCAAGGAGTATGCTTAGTAAGGTGGAGAAAGGAATGTTTCGCGTAGAATGGTTCACCTCGCTTCAGAGGTCACTGATTGTAACAACTGTATGGATTTTTTTTGCCCAGGCCATGCGGGAGTGCGGGGAATGAACAAGCTGATAGGCTGGCAGGGAATGCACCTCTTGGTGGTAGATTACATATGGACAAGGGAGAGATGGTCGTGCGCCTGTGGGACCAGGTGGAGAAATAGACTGAGAGCCCGTATGTGGAAAGGATGATATTGCGGGGGATTGGCAGGGGTTCTGGTAGAATCTCAAAACTGAGAGGGAAGACCAGGAGAACTTTGAATCAGATGGCGGTGGGAAAAATGATTGATTGATTGATTGATTTAGAAATCGACATCACAGCATTTGGGGCTTTCCCATAAGTGTTCCGTCCCCATCCTCAGCAGCCAGCGAAGAGTTCCAACACTAATAGTACCAGTAGCAATCTGATTATAAGTCCGTCTCGCCTTTCCTTTGAGCGTTGAGCGTCGGCCAGATCCCTTCGTCACTCCTCGTTGTCTCATTCTTGCCAGACCATGGTAATCCATTTGCTCCTCCGAGGTGTGCACGTGCTCCCACAAGGCCGCAACCACGTCTGCCTTGTCATGTATCAATACTCCACCAAGTTCTGCAGAGCCAGCCAATCTGTCCGCCTGTTCATTTCCCAACACACCGGCATGCCCCGGAGAAAAGATCCAGGCGATGCTTGTCACCCGTGACCTCCGAAGCGAAGCAAGCCACTCCGCACGAAGTCTGCTCGTCCTCACCCTCGTCAGCATACTTTCTGAGTCAGTTACAATCACGATGTGTGTGTGTGTGTGTGTGTGTGTGTGTGTGTGTGTGTGTGTGTGTGTGTGTGTGTGTGTGTGTGTGTGTGTCGTATTCTCCATCCAGCGGAGAGCCGCAGTGACTCATTAACTGTGGGAAAAATTAGTAGTGTGACTCTTCGATGGCTATTGAACAAGGGGATGGAGTGCTTATGGGAATGTCCTGAGTGCAGTGATGTCGGTTCTTAGCTCAACTCAACCATCCGCTGTTGTTTCACATTCTGGGACTCTGAGATGAGAAGCACACATTGTTATCTTTGTTTCTATTTTACTCATTCTGTTATTATGTCCAAATGTTGCCACTGTAGTGTCATATCCGTGCTTTATATGTTGTGGTGTTTTCTTGTGGTTGTTGATGAAGGCTTGTCACCGCAATGTCCGTTGTCTTCCGTAAATGTATTTTGTAAAGTTGCTCTATTCTTCATGTTGTTGTATAGTATAAATTAATAATTGATCTGCACCAAACAACTTACCACATGTTTGTTGATGTTGCAATACTCTTACTGAGTGAATATATATATATATATATATATATATATATATATATATATATATATATATATATATATATATATATATATATATATATTGTGTGTGTGCGGGCGTGCGTGTGTTTCCACTTGTCGAAGCATACTATGTGAGTCCGTCACAAACACGTGTCTGGCTGTATTACCCTTCAGCCATCGACTTTTATTCTCATGCTAGCAGTTATAGTAGCATATGCCAGACTCTCCTTTAGTAAACAGTGTCCAATTGTCTTTGACATGAAACCACACCCACTATTTTTACCTCTCACCACAAGGTGTGATACATTCGTGTATTTGTCCTAGACTATCATACCAGGCCTGCTATTGTTTTCTCTATTCGAGCCATTATATGATAGGCATACCGAATTTTCAGTTGAACTAACCATAATGCCTGGATTAGGCTAGTGGAAGTAAATTATACACGGCTATAAGGAAAAGACAGCGGTGCTCTTTGGTCATATACAGAGAAGAGAGGCGACGGAGAAGACCGCGACGACTGGAAAGATCAATAGTAGAAGCAAAGCTAGAGACATGATACTGGGTGATCTGGCATGGCATGGAGGAATATCAACCCCTACACCGGACAGTTGGACTGAAATGTTGCCATATGGTCCTTGACTGGGGGACGTCAATAACAAGTACATCTGAAGTCGAAGTGGGTTCGCCTAATGGTGAGGGACACTGTTAAAAGGGAAAGCTAATCCATATATAAAATTCAGTCCAGCACTACTAGATGTAGTGTGTATGGACTACGCTTGAGTTCAAAGCAAGCGAGAACAAAAGAAAATTGATCAATAACACCGAGAACTGAGATATGTGAAGAAGCATGAACGTCTAGGCCATACGGCAACGCACATGATGATGATGATAATCAGCTATATTGATAGTTTTGCCTTGTCATATACTACGAGTACTTAGACTGATGTTACAAACAATGTCTAGGGCTAGAGCCCATTAACATGAATATCAACAAATAAACAAATTCATAAGTAGTAAATGTGGCTGATAGAAGTAGAAGACATAAGTAGTAAATGTGGCTGATAGAAGTAGAAGACATAAGTAGTAAATGTGGCTGATAGAAGTAGAAGACATAAGTAGTAAATGTGGCTGATAGAAGTAGAAGACATAAGTAGTAAATGTGGCTGATAGAAGTAGAAGACATAAGTAGAGATAAGAGGACAACTTACATGAACATCAAACGCGCTAATGAACTCAACAAACAATCATTCAATTTGAAAGAAACATTTCCCTAAAATGTTTTATTGTAACCAACGTAATAAATGTACAAATACAGCCATGTTTTATTTTACAAGCCTATGGTACAAGTAAAAAAGTACTGGAGTTTGTAAGAATGCATCCTGGCATATCTGCATTAACATAACACAACACTGAAGCGGAACCAGTGTTTACACAAATCAGACTTTACAGTAGGGTGGTTGTTAGACTAGCTAAGTCATCCATTTGGGCAACACAAGCCCAGGATTTCAGTGACACCCTATGTTGGTCTTTGGTGCAACAGGTTCTGCACATTAATTTACCGTTTCTACATATAATCACTATAAGCATACATACGTGAATTCTAGATACCGAGTCAACAGGCAAGAACATCTAGTACAGGCATTGTTGTCTGTAAATCTTCTGAAAGACTGCGAACAAGTTCCATGCTCAGGCGTCAGGTCGCCTCAGTTTGGTGTTTATGCTGGATTTCCGAATCGTGTTCGTTACTCCTTGGCCACAGCGTCGGCTGCATAATTATACAATAATTATAAAAGAAATATAAATAATAAAAAATGAAAATGGTAGTTTCAGCTAAACTCTGTCAACAAACAGAAAATGAAAAAAAAACTAGAATGATTAGCTAGAAAACAGAAGTATTTAATTCACTCACAGTAGGTAATCTAAACATCACAATATAATAAACACACAAAATACATTTTATTTCATTGTGATGTTCGGACAAACGCCTGTGAATGAATTAGATTTTTATTTTGTTTTCTGGTTTTAATATTTTCCATTATTTTGTTTGTTCACAAAGACTTTAGTTGAAACGTCTTTTTTTTTCTTTTTGAATCTGTGTCTTTCATTTGTTAAAGTCCCCAGTTAATTACATGTTTATTCGCTGAAACCATGAAGCGAGTACAAGAGACTAACAGAGACTGGCAGGTGCTACGAATCTTTTAAAGGGAGACTAACAGATGGTGCTATCTACACAGAGAGATCAGTAGGTGCCGCACGCCAAATCATGGTAGACTAACAGGTGTTACAGGTCTTATACAAGGAGATTAACAGGTACTGCAAGCCCTATAAAGGAAGACGAAAGTATCACGTTTCAAACAGGGAGATAAAAAGATGCTACACGTCTTATAAAAGGAGAATAGCAAGTGTCACAAGTCGAATACAGGGAGATTAACTGGTGCTATAAGTCTTATAAAGGGAGAATAGCAAGTGTCACAAGTCTTATAGGGAGATTAACACAAGTCTAATAGAGGGATTAACTTGTGCTGCAAGTCCTATAAAGGGATAATAGCAGGTGTCACAAACCTCATAGGAAGAATAACTGTTGCTGGAAGTCTTATAAAGGGAGAAAAGCAAGTGTCACAAGTCTTATACGGAGATTAACTGGTGCTGCAAGTCTTACAAAGGGAGAATAGTAAGTGTCACAGGTCTGGCAGGGAGATTAACACAAGTCTAATAGAGGAATTAACTGGTGCTGCAAGTTCTAAAAAGGGAGAATAGCAGGTGTCACAAGTCTCATAGGAATATTAACTGGTACTACAAGTCTTATACAGGGAGAATAGGGAGATTAATCGGTGCTGCAAGTCACGCGCAGGGAGACTAACAAGTGTGGCAATTCAGGGTCGACTGACAGGTGTCAATGTCTGACACAGGGAAATTATGTTATACTTAACTGATTCAGTGTCTTGGATGATTAATCGCCTTAAGATCGCCCAAATATTATTATTTTTCTCAGCCTTTTGGCTTAGATCAAAGTGTAGTATCTGAACTTGATCTTGCCAGGGCCACGAACAGAGGCGTTCAACCGAATAACACACAGGAACAGGAGCCTGATGGGGCGGCTCTGTCCCCTGGGAGAACCGCGAGCCCTTATAAAAACAAATTGTGTCATAATACCACATGTCTGCTGCCATAGTAACAACTTTTAAGCCATAACTGTGACACACCACAACTTCCCATATTCCGCCATACAGTTTTGTTTTTGTCCAAACCTAATTTTTGTTTGGCACTGATTTGTTAGCTATGGGCCAGTCTAACAGTACTGAGTAATGTAGAAACAATCTAATTCTAAGATGGCGCCAGTCTAACAGTACTGAGTAATGTAGAAACAATCTAATTCTAAGATGGCGCCAGTCTAACAGTACTGAGTAATGTAGAAACAATCTAATTCTAAGCACTGATTTGTTAGCTACGGGCCAGTCTAACAGTACTGAGTAATGTAGAAACAATCTAATTCTAAGCACTGATTTGTTATCTATGGGCCAGTCTAACAGTACTGAGTAATGTAGAAACAATCTAATTCTAAGCACTGATTTGTTAGCTATGGGCCAGTCTAACAGTACTGAGTAATGTAGAAACAATCTAATTCTAAGCACTGATTTGTTAGCTATGGGCCAGTCTAACAGTACTGAGTAATGTAGAAACAATCTAATTCTAAGCACTGATTTGTTAGCTATGGGCCAGTCTAGCAGTACTGAGTAATGTAGAAACAATCTAATTCTAAGCACTGATTTGTTAGCTATGGGCCAGTCTAACAGTACTGAGTAATGTAGAAACAATCTAATCCTAAGCACTGATTTGTTAGCTATGGGCCAGTCTAACAGTACTGAGTAATGTAGAAACAATCTAATTCTAAGCACTGATTTGTTAGCTATGGGCCAGTCTAACAGTACTGAGTAATGTAGAAACAATCTAATTCTAAGCACTGATTTGTTAGCTATGGGCCAGTCTAACAGTACTGAGTAATGTAGAAACAATCTAATTCTAAGATGGCGCCACTGTAAAAGACGGTGACATTCAAGTCACCTATGAAGATCAAGGGTAGAAGGCAAGGGTATAGTAAATGCTGTGTATATACTGAGAACAGTAAATGCTGTGTATATACTGAGAACAGTAAATGCTGTGTATATACTGAGAACAGTAATCGAACGTTCTATAGCAGTAAACAAAGATCTACACCTTTGCTTTATTTACTACACAAAGACTTTCAATAAAGTGAAACATATCTACATGATAAGGATGCTTGGAGATCTACAAATTGATGGAAAAGACCTTAGACATGTAAACAACATATATTGGAAACATCAAACTGCCATAAGAATTGATAATGAAGTAGGTCAATATCAGCCTATTAAGAGAGGTGTGAGACAGGGATGTGTATTGTCTCGAGATCTTTTTTTTCCATGTACAGTGAAAATATTTTCAGAAATATAGAAGATATGGAAGGAATCAACATTGGGGGACGATACATCGATAACAGTAGATATGCAGATGATACAGTCTTGATTGCAGACAATGAACAGGACCTGCAACATTTAGTAGATGCGATTGTTGCACAGAGTGAACAATCAATCAATCAACTAGAGTTAAAATTAAATTGTAAGAAGACACAGATTATGGTCGTCACTGGGAAGAACGAAATACCACAATGTAGTATACAAGTAAATGGGCATATTCTTAAACAAGTGAATTGGTACAGCTATATCGGAACAGTCATAACATCTGATGGGAGATGCCTTGAATAAGAGTTGCCATTGCGAAGGCAGCCTTTTGCAAGATGAAAAACATACTGACCAATAAAATGATATCAACTGAAACGAATAGACTCTCCCAAAAAATAACTCTATTACCCTAGTATGGCGATATATCGTCCTTCTGTTCAAATGGGAGGACATATGTTGCGATATATCGTTCTTCTGTCCAAATGGGAGGTCAGATGTGACAATATATCGCCCTTCTGTCCAAATGGGAGGCCGGATGTGGCTATATATTACCCCCCGGTACTGAACCAGTTAATCTGAGGCTGGAGATGGACCCTGATATAATTTATCTTCTGAGGCTGAGCAGGGCAGGGGGGTAATGGAAGAACAACGTGTACAGGGAGATTAACATACGCTGCAACTGTTATAGAGGGACACACACACATATTGCAAGTAACGGAGTCGTGCCACAAATCTTATACAGATAGATTAGCTGCTATAGTCAGTGTGAAGAACGAAGACACACCCAACAGATTGCATGATTTATTGCCTGGCATATGTTTTGGTTGTTGACAAAAAATGTTAGTTGAAACGTCTGTTAAAAAACAAAATATGTTTGTGCCTTTTATATGTTGCAATAAATCGTGAAATCTAGTGTTTGTTTCTTCGTAAAATAAGAGTTATATTACAACATTCTTAGCTTCGTACTCAACATAAGCTCTACACGTTTGAATGGTGTCAAGCAGAGTATGAAACAACAATACATTATAAAACACAGCAATGAATCAACATTGTTAAAGGTGCAAGCCCAATTATAATCTCTAGTTACGGTTTAAAATGCACAACCTGATAATCATTGAAATATACAACATCATATCATGCTTTATGACCTCAAACATGTTTAAATCAGCCATCAGTTGGTCAAATTATATATACAAACTTCATGTCAACTTTTGCTTTATGACCTCAAATATATTTAAAACCAGCCATCAGTTTGTCACATTGTATACACAACTTTGTGTCAACCTTTGCTTTATAACTTCAAACAATTTTAAAACCAGCCATCAGTTGGTCACATTTTTATATAACCTCGTGTCAACCTTTGCTTTATGACCTCAAACATGTTTAACACCAGCCATCAGTTGGTCACATTTTTATATAACCTCGTGTCAACCTTTGCTTTATGACCTCAAACATGCTGATGAGATGATGATGATCATTATGTAGTAGGTCCTTTGCAGAACATACAAGCCAAGCTTCAAGTTTCTGTATCTCTGGGCATGTCTCCTGGCTCGCTCACCTCCATACCCGAGATGTCCAGCACCAGCAGCTGGTCAGACCCGACCACGTCTCCCAGAAACCACGCCTTCTATCTCCATTCTTGACAAATCCCTGTTGATGTTTGATATAGCCAACGTGTTCCTGTGACCGAGACATGATGCAGGTTATATCTTCAATGTTTAGATCTTGTAGAATGCCAGTATTTGTCGTCTTATTGGTTCACGGTATTCTAAGATACTTTCTATAACATTAACACTTAAAAGTCAAAGTGAGGGTGTTGATAAACAGATCTAAAGAAAAACATGAAATTATAAAAGTTTACAACATTAACACACAAAGAGAAAACGATCTGTTTGGTTTGTTCCGGGTGAAGATTACTTTAATCGAAATGTCGATTCGTTGTGTCGTAGTATACTTATTTTTATTATATTATGTTTTTAAAAAAATATATCATCATTGGATCATCATTCGCAGCTGCGAACGCTAACAAGAGAAGTCTCCTGAACAAGTCAAGAAGCCTGACAAGGGGGGAAATGTCACGTTGCAAGAACACCAAAAGACGCGCGGTATCCAAGATGGGCAGCGTGGGAGCCGACACAGCCGTAAAAGAAGACGGGCGGAGGGAACTTTCATGTGAGCTACAACAAAGAACCTGAAATTACAGTTACTACTGCAGCCACCATGAGGAAGATCGACGACAACCCACCACAGACAAGAGCCAACACAGCTGAGGAGTAGAAAGACACCAGAGTCGGAAACACTAACTCAAAAACAGTCAGATGGGTTGTCAAGCGTATTCAAGCGGAGTTGCCAGACGAACAAATCACGAAGCAGTACAAGAAGAGAATTCCAACATCCGAATCTTGAAGGCGGAGCGGATCCTGACGTATTAAAAGATCCCTACCACGCTGACGGTGGTGACGACAGAGGGCACCGAGATGCTGACCACAGTATCAATCAACAAGACAATACAGCAGCCAAAGAGATTCATCCCAAGAATCAATCAATGTTCAAGATGTCAGAGGGCCGGCCACAGCAGAGCAACATGGTGCAGTAAGACGGAAATTTGCCGGTATCGCGCCGATCACCGTGCCTTCAAGGAGTGTCAGCTAGCTAAGCTGGACACGAACTTCCGAGCACCCAACAACAAATGAAAGTGCGCCAACTGCCTGGGCAAGCACGGAGCAAGATACTTGGTCTGTCCGTACCTTCAAAGACACAGAGACGCCTTAAAGTTTGCCATCACCACAGAAACTCCATATAAGGACGCAATGCGGAGGTGCGAGATAGCCACGGGCATCTCACAAGCGGAAAAAGCTCAACTGCAAGACCAGATAGATGAGCTAAAGAAGCAAATCAAGCTGCTTCAGACGCCGGCGCCGACCAACGACAATGAAAAGTTGCTTGCTGAGATAAAGGAGATCCAGCAAAACATCAAGCAAGAAGTGGAACATATAGCGCGGATAAAGAAGGAAAACGAAAAAATCCTACACATTATTAAATCAGAGCGAGAACTGCAAAAAGCTTAAATGGAACTTTTCCAAAACAAATCAACAGAAGCCATACAAGAAATCACAGAGAAACCGCAAGATGGAAACCAAGAGACCGAGCCTGAATCGCAAGCGAAAGCCAGCAGCCCAACCACGATGCCCGCGACATTCAAGGGGAAGCCAATATCCCCCAGACATCCGAAGAAAACCGAGATGAGTACCCTAACGACGGCATAGAGGACGCCCCGATACCGCCAGTATTTACCGATGAAGAAATTGCAGAGATAAAGAGGACATACGAACTCATGTGCAAGGAAAACAGAAGGCGCATGAAAGAAAAAGCAAAGAAGCACAAAAAACTCAAGGGGAAACCAATGCCCTGCCGTATCACTGAAGAACCAGATTTATACGAGGATGACGAACACCCATGGCAATACTATATAGATGACGGAGAGATCGTCCCATGGCTGACCACAGAGGAAGAAATCGAAAGGCAACAGTAACTCAAACTCGACAATGAAAACAGGCACAAGGAAGAAAATGAAAACATCGAAAAGCTGATACAGAAAATACACAAAAAAATAAGAGGCAAAAATAAAAAGTCCTTATAAGGACTGCAACCAGTCAAGCCAGGAGTCATCACTTACCAAATATGCCACCAGAGGAGACGGGAATAAAGGACAGCCGTTGACCGATCCCTCAGCTGACGTCACAGACACAAACCAACATAACCAGTCCGAGATAGGACTCACTCGTAAGAGCGCAAAAGACAACAATCAGGGTGAATGAAGCCACAAACACCACGGATTTCAACAATAGCCACCGCTGAGGAAGCAAGTTAGACGAGACCGAATTTGGAATGTTTTTTTTCGAAAATTTGAACTGTAACTGGATCATCATTGATTCTTTCCCCTGTGATTTACCTTTACCGTACTGGAATTCGTTGTAAGGTATGTACACTGTCTCTGTATTTAGTATCTATCACCATTTCGCAGGAGTTACATGTACCTAATTGTTTTTATTTCCTATTATTACTTTATTACTATTTTCGTTCATTTTCTATTCTGTTTACATGGCCTCAGATTCTAGTCAGATATGTACATGTGTGTTTTTATTGTCTCTCCACAAGATCCAAAAACTGTTTAATTTTATGTATTTTAAAATCCTGCTGCAGTCAGTACATTGCTTATATGTATGCCATGTTATTGCTGTCTGTAGTCGATTTTACGAATGTCAGGCGGTATGAGGGGGGAAAAAAAATTGAGTACAACTGAATATTTGCATTAAAGCGCAAAAGTTGGGGTGTTTGAGTGTACATGTTCAAGAAGTGTTCTTACAACATCGTGAAACAGGAAGAAGTGAAATAGTGACATTTTACAACATCTGAACATGGAAGAAAACTGGCTCATTACCAACATCATCTGTGGAAAACAGAAATACGTTGGTCATATTAAATGTAACAATTACTCAGAAAGAACAGTGATAGGAGGCATGGTTGCTGGAAAGAGAAGCAGAGGTCTAGCATGGGTATAGACACAGGACATTGCAGACTCCTGAAGAAATGGCAAGAGATCAAGGAACTGTTTAGTGGGACATGATTTGAGCGCTCTTCTGCAAAGGGCCAGCTATAAGATGGCGTGAACTACTACAATATAGATGCTGTAAACTCACAAAGTACCATGAGAAAGTTGAAGACGGCATGTCGGGATTGTAATGAATGACTCACACACAATCATGAGAAAGTTGAAGACGGCATGTCGGGATTGTAATGAATGACTCAAACACTATCATGAGAAAGGATAAGATAGGCATGCTGTGATTGTAAAGGGCTCACAGTGTCACGAGAAAAGTCAGACATGCGTGCTTCGGACTGAGTAAAGGCTTCCATTCAACAATTAAACAAAAATAGAGAGCATCTGTTGGATTTTTTCCGCAGGACATGCTGGTGTGGTAGAAAAATAGCAGGCGGGCTGATTGGCTGGGTCTGAACCCCTTGGGGTATTTGCGCATGATTGGCTGGGTCTGAACCCCTTGGGGTATTTGCGCATGGTAAAGCAGATGTGGTTGGGTCTCTTTGGAATCGTGTGTATGGCGCAGGGGAAAGGGCAGATCATCACGGCCTCGAGAGAACGGTGCTGCAGGAAGTGACCAGAGGACCTGACCGACACTCAAAACTCCGAGGAAAGGCCAGACGGACATATAACCAGACGGACATATAACCAGACGGACATATAACCAGATTGCAACTGGTACTTTTAGTATTGAGACTCTTCGCTGGCTGTTGCAGATGAGGACGGAGCACGTATGGAAATGTCCCGAGTGCTTTTATGTGGGTTCTTGACTCAACTCAACTGAGATTTGGCTACATCATTACACTGAATGTTGCACACGTTCAAGTGTAAAGCTGTATTTTCTTAGCTTACATTCAACAAGCCTGCACACATGGATACTACAAATGAAGTAAGTTAATGCTGAAATGATCTATCACAGTGCTTGTCTTTAGTCAAATCTATCTTATCTAACGTGCCAGATACAACTCAACAACATATATTCAAGCAAACTCAGTGCCTAATGATACTGCAACTATTGCTCACATAAATGTATTTAAAAAAAATAATAACTTAGTAACAGAATAGAATACAGTAATTATGCTTCAACCATCCTAGGTACTGCCTGGCTGCCGGTCCGGTGGTCGTAAGTTTGAATCCCACTCAATGTGGGTTTTAAAAAATTGACCTTGGTTCCCAGGTCACCCTAAAATGGGTACCAGGAACAATTCTGGAAAGTAAAGGCGGCCGAATGGCCTATGTAACTTTGGGACTAGCACCATATACCCAATAATCATCAAGGCGTGTAAGGGGGGTCCTCTACTATCTACCCTCGCCAATAAATTGTGCAATCTGTTGTTTGTGGCTTCTGTCTCTTGTCTCTCTCTGTCTCTCTCTCTCTTTCTCTCACACACTCTCTCTCTTTCTCTTTCACTCACTCACTCTCTATCTCTCTCCCTCTTTATCTCTCTCTTTCTCTCTCTCTCTCTATTTCTCTCTCACTCACTCATTCTCTCTCTTTCTCTCTCTCTCTCTCTCACTCACTCACTCATTCTCTCTCTCTCTCTCTCTCTCTCTCTCTCTCTCTCTCTCTCTCTCTCTCTCTCTCTCTCTCTGTTGTACTGAGTATCTACGTGGGTCATGTATTAATTATATGAAATGTTATTTTAAGTATCTGCTGGGTCGCGTATTAATTATATTATATATTGTATTGAGTATCTTCTGGGTCGTGTATTAATTATATGTAATGTTGTACTGAGTATCTGTTGGGTCGTGTATTAATTATATGTAATGTTGTATTGAGTATCTGCTGGGTCGTGTATTAATTATATGTAATGTTCTATTGAGTATCTTCTAGTCGTGTATTAATTATATGGCATGTTGTATTGCATATCTTCTGACTCGTGTATTAATATATTAAATGCTGTATTCAGTTTCTGCTGGGTTGTGTATGAATTATATATTTTTTTATTGAGTATCTGCTGACTCATGTAATAATTATATATAATGTTGTATTTAGTATCTGCTAGGTCTAATTTCTCATTCTATGACTTGAAAACTCTTGCAGATAAATGCCTTTACATATTCTCTTATAATATACAATTCAACAAGTTAAAAACAAACTAGCATAGTATTAAATATGCAACAAACCAAGATGCAAATATGCAAGAATTTAGACATCAAGTATATAATATTAAACCATATCAAAATTTGGCAACAAGTATCTCAAAGATGATAAAGAGAAAGGTGATATACATAACCTGTGTACCAAGTGGCGATTAATACACTACACATAACAATGTATGTCACAAGTACAACTATATCAACATAGAAAATAATTATCAACATGTTTTCAAGATTTTCTCATGAAAATGAACAAGAATATAATATACATATCAGTTATAAAGTTACACGGAACATTGTTCAATGAAATGAAAGGACAGAGTATAATTTTATATTTAAAAAGTGGTGGAGATGTAGAAAGCTCGAGAATGTAGGATGTGGCAATTACCAGTATAAAAATAGTTATTCAAATGCCACCACTTCTGGTAAATAATATAATGATGATGATCATCATCATCATCACCATCATCATCATCATCATCATCATGCGCCATGCCAATTGACACAGATGTTTATATCTCTCCTTGATGTTTTGGATCAAATGCACTGATTTTCTTTACGCACACTGGCTTTGAACTCAAGCGTAGTCCATATACGTGCTTCTAATTCTAGTGCACTGGACTGATTTTTGTGTGTGAATTAGCTTTCCCTATTCCCAGTGTCCCTTGCCATCAGGCGAAGCCATTCCGACTTCAGAGGTACTTGTAATTTTCGTCCAAAAGTAAAAGACGAGAAGTCAACATTTTAGTCCAACTAATAGGTGTAGGAGTTGAACCCGTTATTCGGCATCAGCACACTGGAAGTGTAAGAACGAGCGTACTTATCCATTCAGCCATGTCAACTCAGCTGATGATATTCCTCCATGCTACCATCTCATTCCACCCAGCGTAATTTCTCTCGGTCTGGATCTTTTCCCATTGATCTCTCCGGCCATCACAATATAGTACATACACATAGAAATAGAAGCCAGTCGTTCTGTCTGTAAAATATACACATAGAAATAGAAGCCGGTCGTTCTGTCTGTAAAATATTCACGTAGAAATAGAAGCCGGTCGTTCTGTCTGTAAAATATACACATAGAAATAGAAGCCGGTCGTTCAGTCTGTAAAACATACACAAAGACATAGAAACCGGACGTTCTGTCTATAAAACATGCACATCGAAATAGAAGCTGGACGTTCTGTCTGTAAAACATGCACATATAAGTAGAAGTCGGAGGTTTTGTCTGTAAAACATGCACATATAAGTAGAAGTCGGACGTTCTGTCTGTAAAACATGCACATAGAAATAGAAGCTAGACGTTCTGTCTGTAAAACATGCACATATAAGTAGAAGTCGGAGGTTTTGTCTGTAAAACAACATAGAAGTCTCTACATAGAAGTAGAAGCCGCTATTTCTGTCTGTAAAACATCCACATGCCCTGTCACATTCATACAGCATGTGGTAGGGCTCAATCAAAGTGGCTTAGCGGTTTAACTTTCTCATCTGACCCAAAGCGTGTCCAGTTTGAATACTATTGGAGAGATGTGATTAAGAAGTTGTCTGTGTTCATTTCTGGGTCAGAAGCTACACTGCTAGCGTTTGCTCTGGGAATTTTCACAAAAGCATTAATTTCGAATGGCATCACACACCCTTGATGTTTTGGACAGTGATATAAGACATCTACGCTTCTCGGATAAGGCTGTCAAAGAGGAGGTCCTGTGTGCTAATTGCACACATTAACAATCCTAAGGAAGTTCTGGAATCACAAAGCGTAGGTCACGAGACAAAACTACCTTGGCAAAGTAGCTAAGGTAGAAAACCAATCCACGGGTAGACAGAGTCGGTGGCCTTGGATGAAATCTACTGACAAGAAGTACACCGTACACAGATCCAGGCTGGTCATGTACACATGTCTGTGAATTATAAAAGTGCATAGCACGGTCCCTGTAATAGAGGAAGTCCGAGAAGAAGGAGAAGAAAAAGAAGGAGAAGAAGAAAAAGAAGGAGGAGAAGAAGAAGAAGAAACAGAAGAAGAAGGAGGAGGACTAGAAGAAGAAGAAGAAGAAGAAGAAGAAGAAGAAGAAGAAGAAGAAGAAGAAGAAGAAGAAGAAGAAGAAGAAGAAGAAGAAGAAGAAGAAGAAGAAGAAGAAAAAGAAGAAGAAGAAGAAGAAGAAGAAGAAGAAGAAGAAGAAGAAGAAGAAGAAGAAGAAGAAGAAGAAGGTGCAATTAAAAACAATATTGTCACACAAACTCTATGGTCTCATACTGTTCTATGCATAGCCTACCAGCACCTTGGCCAGAAAAACGCGGTTCCGTGTCGACACAGCACACATTTAAACCTCTCCACACTAGGAAAGCATAAACAACAAGGTGTACAGCCGCTACTCAGTTAACATTTCAAACTGAACAAAAAATAAAACTATGCATGACAACATATTGACAGCATGTTTGGATTCACATATACACACCCACGAATCCTTGCTGGGGTTACGGAGTTCTTAGAAGAGACCAGTCAATAAAACAATAAATCAGTCAATGAACCAGTCAATGAACCAGTCGATGAAGGGATTAATATGTCAATCAATTAATCAGTTAGTGAGCCAATTAATGTATGTCAATTAGTTAATAAATTAATGAGTCAATGAAGGGATTAATGAGACAATCAATGTATCAGTCAATTAATAAATCAATCAATGATTCAATCTATCAATGAAATCGTCAGTGAACCAAGCAATGAATGAATCAGTCAATGAATGAATCAATGAGTCAATCAATAGGTCAATCAATGACTCAGTTGATGAAGGGATTAATTAAAATTAATCAATTAATTAGTCCACGAGTCAATAAATGAATTGGCCAATCAATGAAACAGTTCATGTGTAAGTCAATACTTCATCCATCATGTGCCATGCCGGTAAGCGTGGGAAGTCATAATTCGCCATCCCACTCGATCACCAGAGTCGTGAATCAGCTCAGTTCTCTTGTCTCGATCATATCACTTGGTCAAGCCATCCAGGCTTCACTGCCTTCCACTTGTTCTCTTCCCCTCGATCTTGCTAGTTTTCATCAAGTTCTACAATTGATTTCTTCTCAAAACGTGACCAAACAATTTTGACTGTCTACGTCTAATTTCTCTAATCAGTTTACGATTTTCATTTGTTTCTTGTAAGACTTGGTCATTGTTTTTTCTGTCTGTTCATGGTATTCTTTGCATTTTCATCAGAAAGCACATTTCCTCAGCCGTCAAATGTTTTTCAGCTTGTGTGCTCATTGTCCACGCTTCACATTCATATAAAAGTACAGGTTCTATGTAGCACTTCAACACTCTTTCTCGTTGCAATTGACATAGTTTTATTGGTCAGTATAATTTTCAGCTTGCAAAAGGCTACCTTCGCCATTGTTATTCTTGTTCTAATCTCTTCAAAGCAACTCCCATCAGATGCTATAATTGTTCCGAGATAATTGTACCGATTCACTTGTTTAAGAATATTCCCATTTACTTGTATATTACATTTTGTTATCTCCTTCTTCCTAGCGACGACCATAATCTGTGTCTTCTTACAATTTAATTCTAACCCTAGTTGTTCACTGTGTGCATTAGCCGCATCTCTAAATGTTGCAGATCCTGCTCATTGTATGCAATCAACACTGTATCATCTGCATATCTAATGTTATTGATGTTACGTCCCCTAATGATGATGTGTTTCACATCTTCTACTTTTCTGAAAATATTTTCACTGTACAGGGAAAATAGATCTGGAGACATTACACATCCCTGTCTCACACCTCTTTTAATAGGCTGATAGTTACCTACTTCATTATCAGTCTTTATGGCAGCTTGTTGTTTCCAATATATGGTTTTTACAAGTCTAAGGTCTTTCCCATCAAATCTGTAGATCTGCAAGCATTTCTGTCATGTTGACATAGTCTTACTTTATCAAAAGCCTTTGTATAGTAAATAAAGCAAAGATATAGGTCTTTGTTTCCTTCTATAGAACGCTCAATTAATTTCTCAGCATATCCATCCATCATGTGCCATGCCGATATGCGTGGGTGGTCATGTTTTGCCATTTCACTCGATCACCAGAGTCGTGGATCAGCTCCGTGTTTCTGTCTCGACATATCTCAGCATATAAACAGCATTAATTATACTCTTGCCTTCTACACGCCCACATTGTTCTTCTCCTATTTAGGGTCGTATTTTCTCATATTTCTGGTTGTATTTTTTCCTAACCCTTTGCATGATAATTATTAGCAAAATTATCGTCATGTGGCTCATTATACTAATTGTTTGATATTGATCACATTCCAATGCTCTTGATTTCTTTGGGTTTGCAATAAATTGTGACTTTTTGTAATTTGACGATTCATATTAAACTACGCAACTTTAAAGAAGGCAGTTTGCCTTTGCTTTCCTTCTAGGCAGTGACTATTCTGGCCGAAGACCGTAGCCATTGTCCCGTTAAAGATATCGTCTGCCTACCGTCGCGAAACTTGAGACCAAAACCAACAACTATCCGCCGGCTGCCCTTAAAATTTAATCCATCACCTGCCTTCCGTGGTTTATTATGAACTTCCTAAAACAGATACGGAAAACAGCACATCCATCCCAGAAAAACATGAAAAAACAGCGTCCTCTGAAAATAAAAACACCGCTAAGCCGTCGCCATTATTATAAATAAATTATAAGTCTTAAGGAACGATCTGCTCCCTACAAGAAACTATTGACTGATCTGTGCTTCAGACTGACCAGTGGCAATCCCACAGCACATACTGCGCGAGGGGTGTGGCACGTTAGGCCTGCACATCTTACAGCACGAACTGCAAGTGGATAAGGTGACCAGTTCCCTACCTGGTCACCTTTCACCTCCAGACAATTTCTAGGCCAGTGGTTCTCAACTTTTTCGGCCCATGCACCCCTTCACCATATGTTCAGAATGCCACCCCCACCCCTTTTATATTTCCTCCATATAAATCCCCCCTCCCCCTACACAGTATACGTAAAAATGGAAGCTAAATTTAATAACACATACTAGAACAAGTCTCGACGTCTACATAAAACGTGATTTGCAGGTCTACCTACGTTATAACAGGAATATCAGAAGATCGAGAAGTACAGAACCATAAAGTATGGAGGGAAAAACAAAATCAAGTAATCGGTTCTTGTATTAACGCGATCTTGAAATAATCTTAATTCCTCCTCCCCCCCCCCCTTTTTTTTTCCCCCTTCCCCCTGGACACTCTAAAATTCACCCCTGGAGGGAGATTCCCAACCGGTTGAGAACCACTGTTCTAGACAATTCTGAGCTTATCTGATACCCATATTACAAGGCTCGGTTGAGTTCAGGTATATATATGCCTGTTGAAACAAAACCTTCCCTGGCACACTGGGGACTGATCATAGACGTGCTTGTATTGGTGGACAAGAAGACAAGACAAACTGCACAAGCTGCCGGATCAGCAAAGCCTCTTGTTAAATAATCCTCTGGTTAAATAATGATGGGCGATTTAATCTGTCATATGAATTCACCGAAGGCTTAAATATTTGCAAAATTCTTTTACTCGTAAACTGAAAACATTGTTAAATAAAACTATGTAATGTTATGTCGAAAGATATCACTGCACATTGTGCATTCCCATAAAACCGTAAAAATGGCGACCATCGTGAACAAGTAGACAAGTATAACATTAGTTCCCACTTTGCTAACAGGTTTTCAGACAAGATTCGTTTCACTTTGTTGACTGTTTTTAAAAAAAAAAATAATAACAAAAACGACGGTATACTTCTCCCTGAACCTGGAGTAGTGGATCAGATGTTAGTTTTCTCGGACAAGGGAAAAAAAACTCCGACGCCTCGCGTATACTTTTCACACATTAAAACTCACTTAGCAGTTGGTAATAAACAAGAGTAGGCCTATTAGGTCACTGCACTGGTGCAGTTTGCAAATTAGAAAGTTTACCCACACGCTCCGTGGAGAAGGGGTTACGGAAACAGTTCGTGATCCCGCATACCTGCGTTCCAATCGTATCCACACCTTCGACTTCTGCCGGGAGGGACTGTGGTTTTCATGAGTCTTGTCAATGGTGGTGATTCTGCACCACAAGTGAAACTTAAAACAGAGAGTCACCAAGTTCACCTAACAAATCGGTTCTGGGTATATGCATATGTAGACAAATAGGGTGAATATCATGAACAGATGACACGTGCATAAAGACAAATAGGGTGAACATCATGGACAGTTGACACACACATATAGACAAACGGGGTGAATATCGTGGACAATTGGCACATTCACATATGGACAAATTGGATGAATAGCATTGGCATTTGACGTGTATGTTAAATATATTGACAAACTTGGTGAATATTGTGGACAGCTGACGCATGAATATATGGACAAATGGCATGAATATCATGGACAATTGAAACATACAAATATAGGCAAATGGAACGAATATCATGGAAAATTGACACAAACATATATGGACAAATGGGGTCATTATCATGGACAAATGACACAACATATATGGACAAATGGGGTCAATATCATTTTAAAAAAAACCTAAGACATGTACTGAATTTATAAAAAAATTAAGTGAATATCATGGACAATTATCACATGAATATATGGGGAAATAGCCGGCTCCGTGGCTAAAGGCTTCGTGAGCCGAGTACCAGGCGTTCGAAGCTCAGCTGCGACCGATTTGTGCAGCAGACCGTGTCGCGTTGTGTTATAACGGCTGGTATGGGAGCCGGTCGTTCAGAAAGCAATGGCAAACTACTGAACGTAACACTTGCCTAGTACATCAACAGCAGCTGAAAACTGCTGGTGTTGACTGGTACGCAACAAAAAAAAATAATAATATGGGGAAATAAGGTGAATATAACATGTGATTGAAGGCCTAGACCAAAATTAGGAGGGTACTAATCAGAGAGTTGCTTTTTGCGGATGATGGGGAAGAATTACAACATCTACTATCTGCATTCTCCAATGCTTGTTCTGAATTTGGTTTAACAATTAACAAAAAGAAGACACAGATTATGTCACAAGGTGCACACGGTGTACCATCAATCTTTATTGACGACGCCGAACTGGAGATAGACCATTTTACATATCTAGGATCAGAGGTAAATAGCAAATTATCCCTCGATCGGGAAATCAACATCAGGATTGGCAAGGCAGCAACAACAATGAACATGTTAGCAAAAAGAGTCTGGGAGAACAGGAATCTTACTGCCAAAACAAAAGTCCTCGTCTACCAAGCCTGTGTCCTTAGTACTCTTCTTTATGGCAGTGAAACCTGGACAACTTACTCACACCAAGAGAACGTTTAAACAGCTTTCATATGCGGTGTCTGCGAAGAATACTTGGTGTTAAGTGGCAAGACAAAATCACAAATATTGAAGTATTGGAAAGATCAGGTTGTGTGACGGTGTATTCCATGCTCAGTCTTCGTAGACTTAGATGGATAGGACATGTTAGGAGGATGGATGATGGTACAATACCAAAGGACATCTTTTTTGGTGAATTACAGACGGGTAGGAGATCGCAGGGTCGGCCTCTACTACGATACAAAGATGTGTGTAAATGGGACATGATTGTTACAGGCATTGATAATGCACATTGGGAGCAAGTCGCCGCTTAACGTGTTGCATGGAGGGCAACTATCAGAAATGGAATAAAGACAAAGGAGAAAATGATTGCAGATAAAGCACACACAGAGCGTGAGAGACGTAAGATGGTGCACAATGGTGGAAATGACCATGTTTTCACATGCATCTACTGTGGGCAAACATTTGCATCAAGAATTGGCCTTACCAGACACACTCGTCACCGCCATGGGTCGTAGTTATTAAGCCTTTTTGAAGCACAATGTACCAAACTATCGTCTGTCAAGACGGAAAGGTGCCAATGATGAATGATGATAACATGAAGGTGACACCTGAATGTTTGGACAAACTGTGTGAATATCATGGAAAACTGACGCATGAATATGGCAATTTGATGAATGCATTTGTGTATGTAAATGGATATATGGATAAATGGAGTGAATGTTGTGAAAGCTGGCACGTGAATATATGGACAGCTGAGCTGAATATCATAGAAAATTTATATACGCATTTATGGAGAAATTGAGTGAATATCATGGATAATTTATTCATACATATGTGAACAAATGGGGTCAATATCATGAACAATTTAATACAAATATACGGAAAAAGTGGAGTGAATATTATGGCTAACTGACGCAAGCATATATGGACAAATGGAATAAATATTACAATGTATTCACACATATATAAACAATTGGCGTGAATATCATGGATAATTTATTCATAAATATTGAACTAATGGAGGTGAATATCATGGGCAATTTAAATATGAATATGTGGGGAGAGTAAAGTGAATAGTATGGGCAATTGACCCATGCATATATGGGAATATGAAGTGAATATCATGAAAAAACAAAATAGCCATCAAACGAGCAAGCAAACTAAACGAAAACAATTAAAACAGCTTTACAAGACCATGTTGAGAAATCTAATGTGGTATCGAACGATTTTCCCAAATACAGGAATTCGTTCATTCTATTCATTGAAGCATGCGAATTACCTATTTGTAATTGGAATACTTGTTTTTTAGCTAAGCATTTTCGTTTGGTTTTCTTTATTCGGAAAGACTTTGGTTAAAATATTGTGTTTATATGTCTTTTTAAAAAAATCAAGCGTCCTAGTTATATGTTGTGTTTATTTGTTCCGGCTCTGTGACGGAGGCGTAACGGACGCAGTTCATAATCCCGCATACCGCTTTCCAAACACAGTTGTTGCCGATTTGGCAGCAGACCGCCTTGCGTTGGGTATTTTAAAAATAAAATAGTTATGAGTGTCAGTCGTTCAGAAAGCAATGGCAAACTACTGAACGTAAACCTGCCAAGATAACACAAACAGCTGAACAATGCTGGGGTTGACTGCGTCGTCCTGTAAATGAATGGAAGCCTGCCACTCTGCCCCGAAGAATGTCTGTCTTCACCCGAGTCATCACACTTTGTGAGTTCGTTACAATCACGACAAGAATGTACTGTTTGTCTTCCAGTCAGCAAACAGCGCCGCCGTGGCTTCTTCCACCTTCATTCTCAGACTAGATGTTGTGGTATCATATGCCAGACTCTCTTGCACCAAACACTGTCCGCCAACCTTCGCTACGAATCCGCAGGCACTTCTTTTACCTCTTTCTTCTTTAGCACAGAGCCACCTATGTAGATGCATCAAATCGCCTGGTCGCGAATTGTAGCTTTGAGTATAAATAATACATTAACAAAATTGATGCTAATAATTTAGCATATTAATAAAACATTACATAATATTAACCATATGCCTCAAATTTATGAATTCTAAAACATTTCAAGATAAAGGAATGAATGCAAATAAAAATAATTTAAGGTGTATCTTTGAATACAGAAACCGTATTCACACATACATTCAGATTATTAGTAGACTCGTGAGATGAGATCAATATGTTTTTAAGTAGAATGTATTTATAATCACAACCACCAAATTGGCAAGTAACAGAGTTGAGCAGGCATTAGAATTATTCCGTTAAGTCTTCAGCGAAGTGGAGATAACTTTAGCCCAGGTCAGGTTAATGCAAGTTAACAACGTTGTGATATGTAACAAACTAGGCTGGGCAGAAATCCTCAAGGGACACAAAACAAATCCTATACATCTTCATCTTTTGCTTCTGCTCTTTACCCCCCCCCCCCCCCCCCACCCCCAGGAACATAAGCCCTTAACTAACTCCCATTAAGGCGTCTTATCCTTTGTTATCTCTTTTAGATACCGCTATGTCCTCCCAATATTATTCATTTCTGTCTATAATTCTCGTCTCACTGCGTTTTTAGGCCTGCCTCTATTTATGTAAGTGGCTCTATGGGTTACACAAGGGAGTATAATCACAATCAATGTTGAATGGGAATAATCAACACCCCTACACTCTAACATCAGCCAGCATCCATCATATACCTCTTGAAACATTAGTATATTTTGCTGTCTCTATTAGTATTAGCTCCATATTGGAGATTCTGTCACACCATTTTGTTCCCTCTATTCTGCGCAGAGGATAATGTATACAAATAAAACTACTATGGAGAAAGAAATATATCTTATATGTTAATGAGGAAAATTGGAGGTGGTGGAAAACTTCGAATATCTTGGGTCATTTTTTACCCACAATGGTGACACTATGAAAGAATTTACAAGACAAATAACTATCGCTCTTCAAAGACTAAAATAGATGAATAAATTATGGAGTGGGACAGACAGAACTACAAAAATTAGATTTTTAAGAGCATGCATCATTCCCATTGCAACATACGCCTGTGAGACCTGGACACTTACTAAACAAGCTGCACAGCGCATTAATGCCTTTGAATATAAATGTAATAGTTTGGCCGTATCTTGGATACAGAAAAATAAAAACAAATGCATCCATACATCAAGAGCTGAATATTGAAGAAGGTTGACTATTAAAGACGATAAAACAAAGAAAATTGAAATATTTTGGTCACTTGAAACGCCACGAAAGTTTGGAGAGAACAATAATAGAGGGGTATGTGCCCAGGAAGAGAGGAAGAGGAAAGCCAAAGAGAAGATGGGTGCAGTATGTGGCAGATGATCTCCAGATGGGTGTATCAGACGCGGGACATCTTGCTTATGATCGAGAAGTTTCCCGGAAGGTTGTTATGGAAGCGAGGTTCTGCAAAGGACATGCTACTGAATGAATAAATTCTGCGCAGGCAGCAATGAATGAACTTCTTGGGTACAGTCCCCATTGTTGCTAACTATGAAGCCTAGATATTAAAAAACACATCCTAATATGCACTGTACATACTTTCAATTAAACATTGATTAATTTGACCCAAAGCTTTCCTGCTGTGGGTGTGCGATGTGATAGAGTTATCACATTTTGTGGGTGTGCGATGTGATAGAGTTATCACATTTTGTGGGTGTGCGATGTGATAGAGTTATCACATTTTGTGGGTCTGAATTCACGGAGGACTAGATTGCCAATCTCTCGATCACGTTCGCAGGCGACGAGCCCATGCACCGAACCCGTGCTCATGACATTATCAGAACAGGTCGCTATCAACTTCCCATATCACGCCATCAACTTCTCTATCACGCCATCAACTTCCCATATCACGCCATCAACTTCCCTAATACGCCATCAACTTCCCTAATACGCCATCAACTTCCCTAACACGCCATCAACTTCCCTAATACGCCATCAACTTCCCTAACACGCCATCAACTTCCCTAACACGCCATCAACTTCTCTAACACGCCATCAACTTCCCTAACACGCCATCAACTTCTCTAACACGCCATCAATTTCCCTCACATGATATCAACTTCTCTAACACGCCATCAATTTCTCTCACATGATATCAACTTCTCTAACACGCCATCAATTTCTCTCACATGATATCAACTTCTCTAACACGCCATCAATTTCTCTCACATGATATCAACTTCTATAACACGCCATCAATTTCTCTCACATGATATCAACTTCTCTAACACGCCATCAATTTCTCTCACATGATATCAACTTCTCTAACACGCCATCAATTTCTCTCACATGATATCAACTTCTCTAACACGCCATAAATTTCCCTCACATGATATCAACTTCTCTAACACGCCTGCACTGTACATGCCATAGCTCACAAATGAAGACACAACAAAGAGTTTCATCACATGATGATGTCCGGTGCTGGAGAGAATAAGAAACTCCCTCGCTGCCTCAGTTCTATGAAGGCAATCTCCCAACGACACCTTCTAGTGGCAGAGGGCAGACAATAAACAAGAGTGCGGCAATATTCAGGTCAGGGAATAGAGTATTTACTGCAATAAGTGCACAGCGTGTCCTTATACAGAGCAGAACACTCATTTGTCTGACCAGCCAGAAACTGCTATTAAAGGCAGAGGTTACAAACCACCATGTGCACGCGGAAGACAAAGAGAAACCATCATATTATATTTCCAATAATAAGTAGAGCACAAATTGGGACCTGACGAGTGACATATTTAGAAACTGCAGACTGAATATCCTGAAATGACACATGTCGTGGTGGGATAACCAAGAACAGAAGAAATGTTATTTGTGAAGCACAATATGTAGATGTATTTGGTTATGTCAATAAATACGTCGGCTACAAAATAACAACACGGCGGACTGTTTAAGACAAATGAGAAGAGGATGGGCCCCAGCAATGCAGAGGCTAAGCAGCATGAAGAACCTCGGACACAACACCCGTAAACAAAAGTGATTAAATGAGCATGATATGAAAGGCTCTGATGGTAGAAAGTGGACTGAATAGCTGCTGAGATCTGCTGTTCGTAGAGTCACATTCGAGATGATAAACTTGCTGGCTCTGCATCCCCTGCAGATGGCCAAGCCATGGATCGTGCCGATACCATTAATGTCATCAGAGAGATGTCGAGAGCGGAGGACTTTAACTCCAGTGTATCCACTTCGTGGCCCTGATTGAGAGACTTGGAAGTTAAAATTGGCACTGTGGGGCACGAGAGACACATCGGGAAAATGAGAAGCCTCGTCAACCAACCACAAAAATGGCACTATTAGCAGACACACGCTGAAGCATATGTTGTGAGAGTGCAAGGATGATACTCCTAAAGATAACTAACTAATAAATAAAATTAAACATTCTGAGAAAATGTGTTTTTCATGTGCCAAAATACGGATGTAAATTATAGATCATTCCAATACAACCATAGAAGAAAATCAAGTCTTTTAAACTGAAATGTTGAAGCAAAGTTGACAGAATGCCATGGACCAAGAAGATGACACATGCAGGCACACTGCAAGATCTGAAACTTGAAGAAAACCCATGAACAGGAACATTAAGTCTGAGACATTGAATACTTCGGCCACGTTCTACATTACGGTGGTGTAGAAAGGCAGGAATGAAAGGCATGGTTGCTGGACAAACAGGCAGGAATATCACAACATGATGTTACTGTTCCTAGACAAACAGGCAGAGATATCCCAACATGAACTTATGGTTCCTAGACAAACAGGCAGGGATAACCCAACATGAACTTATGGTTCCTAGACAAACAGGCAGGGATAACCCAACATGAACTTATGTTTCCTGGACAAACAGGCAGATATATCCCAACATGAACTTATGGTTCCTAGACAAACAGGCAGAGATATCCCAACATGAACTTATGTTTCCTGGACAAACAGGCAGGGATATCCCAACATGAACTTATGGTTCCTAGACAAACAGGCAGGGATAACCCAACATGAACTTATGTTTCCTGGACAAACAGGCAGAGATATCCCAACATGAACTTAAGTTTCTTGGACAAACAGGCAGGGATAACCCAACATGAAGTTATGGTTCCTGGACAAACAGGACAGGGATAACCCAACATGACGGCTGGTATAATAGGAGGGTTTAAGGTGCCGCTTTGATTATTTCACCTCATGTTTAATATATATATATTTAATATACATCGCGTCCAGTAAGTCACGTGGTCAGTGGTTGCACACCCGCCAGTGATCCGGAGTTCGATCTCGGGTCCAGTCAGGGATATGCAGTACTGACGAGCTCAAACGAGAGAGAACCTCGAGTCTAGTGCTTCCAATCTGACGTGGACAAGGCTTAAAGTTCGTGTCGAAATACGATCAGCGTTGCCAGTAGTGGGTTGTGCTCAATCTTTAAACCTCAAATCCCGAAACAACCAAATAAATCAATATACATATTCACTGGCTTTATAAGATGGGGAAAGGGGGGAGGGGCGTGTTAACAAGTATTATGCTACTGCTATGTAAAACTCGTGGTCCATTCCAACGGTTTATAAGTACTGTATTGTACACATAGAGCCAATTGTAACACACGGCTACGAATCTTGGACAATTAGCATACATGCACCCAAAAAAAATAATCCCCGAAATTCTTGCAGATGTGGTTTTACAGAAGAATGCTGAAAATTAATTGAACAGCCAAAATGTGCTATCTGGACATTTTGCGAGAAGCTGAGTAGCAAACACAACTTATCACAAACATCAGAAAGAGGTAGTCATCGTTTTTTTCCCCACGTTATGAGAAGACAAAAACTAGAACATATCGTGGCAACCGGAAAGATTTGCGGAAATAGAGATAGAGGAAGACAACGTGAGAAGATTCTTGATAGTCTTGTGTCACGGCACAGAAGGAAGTCAACACACAAACTGATCCATGCCGTCGGATATCGCAATTTGTGGAGAGACATGATTGCCCAAGCCAGCCGCTAAGACACTGGATGATGATGATGACTGTACACCAGTTGAGAGCGTACATAAAAGACACCCTGGGAATTTTAATGTATGCATTCACAGGCTTAATAAGATGGGGTGGGCGGGGGGTTATCAAGTACTATGCTAATGATATGTAAAACCTCATGGTTCATTCCAACGGTGTATAGGTACCATATTCTACACCAGTGGACACGGGACATAAAAGAGACCTTGGACATGGACATTCACGAGGCAGGGGAGCTAGTGATGGATTGAGACTCATTTCCGTGGATTGTGAGAAAGCATTGTCCTCCAGGATCTGCCACATGATGATGATGGTGTTGTGTCTCTCTTACTGTATATTGGAATAATGAAGGCACAAACAATACGAGGGGGATTCACGGAACAACCTTCAAAGTCTGATAAAAATTACAATAACCATGCCATTGTCTTGTAACCTGTCAATATTGTTGTTGAGGATGTCAAGAGTGCTTATCACATGACATCATAGTGAACTCATACACTTGCTGGACTGACAACGTCATATGGACAGTTTAAAGATTGTCGCCCCACTTTTGGCATCCACCGAAGTGGAGCAGCGTTCTGTTATCCGTATTTTTAATCAGTGAAGGGGTGAAACCTATAGAAATTCATCGGCGAATGAAGGTCCAGTATGGCGACGCATGCCTGTCCAGTCCAGCAAGTGTATGAGAGGAGTAGGAAGTTTCATAAACGGCGTGACTTATCTGACAGACTGTTCACGACCGGACCAGGCACACCGAGTAATTTGTTTTCTACAGGAATCCAATTACATTATTGGTGCTGGAGGGCTTGCATTGATTGCAGTGGTGTCTACATAAAGAAAAAATGATACATTTGTTATGTACTTGTTAAGAATATATTCACACACACAAACATTTAAGGTTTCATTTGAAGCCCCCTAGTATACTGCATATCGTCAGGTGTATACTACAGAATTAATTTCAATCAATCAGGTGCCGCCTCCACAATGCAGATTTGCTGCAATGGATCCCCAACACTGTCTGTCTGTGTATTACCTGTTAGATGTCTCTGCATATCGTCAGGTGTATACTACAGAATTAATTTCAATCTATCAGGTGCCGTCTCCACAATGCAGATTTGCTGCAATGGATCCCCAACACTGTCTGTCTCTCGCCCTGGCTGTACATTCTGTCAGATTGGTGTTCGTCCATCTCTTGATTTCTTCTTTCTACTTGTATCGTTGTCTACCTCTTGCTCGCTTGCCCGCAACCTTGCCCTCCATAATGGTTTTATCAGAGTGTCTTTTAACGTGGCCGAAATATTTCACTTGTCACTCTTTTTATTTCCAGTTTTCAACAACTCTCTTTTCATTTCCAGCTTTCCTAGATCGTCTGTAATTGATTGTTTTTGTTTCCATGAAATAAGACTGATTCTTCTTTATATCCACATATCCAGGGCCTCTATTGGACTTATTAATTGCTTGTCCATTGTCCAGACTTCCGCGCCATATAGTGGTGATGAATTTATATAACATTTGATAATTCTCTCATTTTTAATGCGTCGTTAATCTCTCTAGATGTTAGTGCTGATTTAATTATGTTGAAAGCATTTTTGGCCATTCCGATTCCCTTTATGATTTCTGGTTCACGTCTGCTATCATCTTACATATCCAAGATAAGAGAAGCTTTGTTATTTGTTCTAATGTCAACCCGTTTACTTTGATGTTCACTGATGACATCTTTCCACTGATAATTATCACAGTTTTCGTTGTTTGGATCTTAATATCTAAGCCACATTCTACAATATGCCTGTTTACTTGTACCACTATTTTTTGTAACTCTTGCTCGCTTTCGACTAGTTACACTGTATCGTCAGCATACCTAAGATTGTTTATGCTTCTTCCATTGATGTTAAGTCCAGGAAGTTCGAATTGTTTAGAAATTCACAGAATTCATTTAAATATATATTAAAGCATCATAATGAAACCTTTCAGCTGACATACATAAAACACACTGTCATATATCTCAATGTCACCACAATAGTTTTTAAAAGACTATCGTGTCTTTCTGTTTATATACTGTTAAAAAAAGAAACGCGACATTTGTTATATTACTTTTATAAAAGATAATCGCTGATTGGACATCAGTCAATCCATCGACTGTGTCCATCTGGTCATTAACTTCTCGTTGTTACCTGAAGTGTACTCACCTCACGATTCCTGAGGTCATGAAAGACGCCAAGGTCAAACCATTTTTGACAATAACTCGTGACAGGTTCATGATAATCACGTGAAACTTACTGAACACAAAACTCTCAGATCATATTATTGAATGCCTAAATAATATTGACGCTCCTCGAATAAATTCAGTTGAAAATTCAATGCGCAAGTATGGCTCATTTCACAACAGAACGACTCATCATCATTGGACGTTTACAGGCTGGGTAGTCACAAAGTGTTGTAGCCAGAGAATTTAATGTGGTTAGAAGCACCATTAGTCGCCTGCGAACTGGCCCAGTGGCAGACCGGCCGCGCAGTGGAAGACCCAGAATCATAACTGCTGCCGAAGACCGCGTCATACGGCTGCGTCACCTTAGGAATCGATTTGCATCTGCGTCCACCACAGTCAACTCAATGCTAGGAGCTCGTCGAATTTCAGATCAAATTGTCAGATACCGGCTGCACGACGCTGGTCTTTGGGTTAGAAGACCATACATAGGTCCTGTTCTTACGGACCGGCGTCGCCAGAACCTACTGCAGTTGGCGAATCAGCATCGTCACTGGATCATTGATTTATTCCGTAAAATAAAATGTTGGTACACGTTTGCAATTGAAACTGCAATAATGTTGCGATTCTTTTTATGAACAGTATATCATCGTGGTTTATCTGTGTGTACAGCAGACACCTCTGCAAATCTCTGTAACTTTTGGCTAAGAGTGGTGAACAGCATTCTGAAAGCCTCTTTGTCTGCCACATGCCCACATTCTAGTAAATGGATGCTATGAGAGATATAGGTTCCTTCCAGTTAATAGATTTCGCTGGGCAGTCAGAATTTTCCATTACTAGTTTTCTTATGAATTTCAGGATGTGGTCTGCTATTCTATGTTCTAATTGTCCATATGTACTGCCCATGTAAGTGGATTGAGATTTACATCAATACATGTGGAACACTTGAGTACATCAATCTATACTTCTTTCTTGAATGTCAGACGGGCCAGCGTGACCAATTTTTAACTCTTTGAAAATAAAGTTTGTTTGTTCGTTGGTTGGTTGGTTGGTTGGTTAGTTCTTCTACTTCTTTGAGTGCCAATAAATTCTTGTGAATTTGTTAAATACGGCAAAATATACCAGGTACAATATGTCTGCAATTTATTAATTGTGTCTTCGTTATTCAAATTCACAACCGGAAAGCAATGGTTTGAATTATTGTATATTACCACTTCCTGCTGAGGTCAATATCTTTCCAATATAATAATACAATCATGAACCAGAGGTAAACAATAATTTCAACATGTGCTATACAAGACTTAGCAGTAATCATGACAAGCGATATATAACTTCAACATGGCAAAAGTATAGTGCCAAAGAAGACTTGGCATAAAGCTTGGACAAGAGATAAACAATAACTTCAATATATAATTAGTCTAGTGATATATAAGACTTGGCATAAAGCTTGGACAAGAGATAAACAATAACTTCAATATATAATTAGTCTAGTGATATATAAGACTTGGCATTGGGCGTGGACAAGAGATAATAACTTCAACATAAAACAAGTCTAGTGATATAGAAGATTTGGCATTAAGCGTGGACAAGGGATAATAACTTCAACATGAATGAAGATGGGTGGAAGAGGCAGAAAAATAAAGAGGACAACGATGAAGGAAAAGTTATGTTAAATATTTGTGAAATATCAGTGATGAATATAAATATTAATTATCTCTACTAAATACATATACACACACTGGCATCTGATCGTCTTTTTATACTAATGGTTCCCAAGCTGTTTTGGTACGTGCACCCCTTCACCATATTTTCAGAACGCCATTCTCTCAACCCCCCTTCCCCCTCTTTTCGTATTTCCTCCCTATAAATTCCCCTATAAATTCCTCCCTATAAATAGAGGATAATGCAACAGATCTACAACAATTGTTGGGCATTGTAGTAACAGAGAGCGCAAAGAAAGGACTCTCCTTGAATATAAAAAAATAGTAACAATGATGGTATCAAAGAAACAGGTGACACCCACATGTGAAATAGAGATAGAAGGGAAAATTCTTCACCAAGTGGATAGTTTTAAATATCTAGGGACATTTATAACATCAGATGGAAGATGTACAACAGAGATTAAGAGCAGAATAGGGCAAGCAAAGGCTGCATTTAAAAAAAAAATGAAGAATATCTTATGCAATAAGTCGCTATCATTTAATGTAAAAAAGAGAGTGCTGAGATGCTATATAGAACCTGTTTTGCTGTATGGCTGTGAATCTTGGAACATAAATGAACAAATTAGGACGAGATTGGAAGCAACAGAGATGTGGTTCCTTAGACGAATGTTGCGAATTTCTTGGACTGCCAAAGTAAACAACGACGAATGCCTTAAAGAGGCTGGCGAAACTAGAACATTATATACAACAATAAGAAAGAGACAAACAGCTTTTTTTAGTCATGCGATGAGAAGAGAGGCGTTGGAGAACATCGTGACAACTGGAAAGATCGAGGGGAAGAGAGGCAGAGGCAGACCACGAGAAATGATGCTGGATGGATTGCGACGGTGGCATGGAGGAATATCAACGACAGAGTTGATCCAGAAAACCAAGGACAGAGATCTGTGGAGAGTCATGAACGTCTACGCCAGTCGGCACGGCACTTGATGATGATGAAATAACCCCCCCCCCCCTTACACAGTATATGTAACAATGGAAGCTAAATTTAATAACACATACTAGAACAAGTCTAAACATCTACATAAAACGTGATTTGCGAGTCTACTTACGTTATAAAATGAATTTCAGAAGGGCGAGAAGTACTGAACTGTAAAGTATGGAGTAAAAAACAATGTAAAGTAATCGGTTCTTGTATTAACGCGATCTTGAAATAATCTTAATCCCCCCCCCCCCCCCCCCCCCCCCCCCCCGACACCATAAAATTCCCCCCTGGGTGGGAAGTCCCCACCAGTTGAGAACCACTGTGGCAGACGATAGTTTGTTACATTGTGCTTCAAAAAAAAAAAAAAAACACACACACACCCACAGACACAGACACAATAACTACAACCAGATAACGAATAGAATTATAATAAAAATTCTCCATGGCACAAAGCCTGAGCTGAATAGTAGAGACCATGTGATTGCCCAAGCAGCCCGATCCCTCTACATGGCACAAAGCCTGGGCTGAATAGTAGAGACCATGAGATTGTCCAAACAGCCCGATCCCTCTCATGAAGAAGAATAGTATACGTCAACATGTATTAAAATAGTTTGGAATTGTCGTCACGCAATGAATTACGCATAAAAATAGAGAACTAATTATGCATGAGACAATTACATCAATTAATGGGATTCAGTATAAGTTGTATGTAAGTAAACAATTAAAGGACTCAAATACCTGCTTAAAAGTGCAACTGAAGTGTGGCTAGTTAATATCCTTTAGCAGACCTCACGTCACAATCAATCCCAGTATCTTTGGCTGTTCTTGATTTATATGATCCATCCATCAATCATGTGCCATGCCGGAAAACGTGGGCGGTCATGACTCGCCATTTCACTCGATCACCAGAGTCGTTAATCAGCTAAGTGCTCCTGTCTCGACAATGCCATGTGGCCAAGCCATTCAGGTATTTACTTCTCGGTCTTCCCCTTGGTTTGTTCACTTCGATCTTGCCAGGTGTTACCAAGTTCGCCAATTCATTTCTTCTTATAACATGTCCAAAAAATTTTGACTGTCTAATTTCTCTAATCAATTTACGATTTTCATTTGTCTCCTGTTGTACCTGGTCATTGGTTTTTCTGTCTGTCCATGGTATTCCTTGCTATCTCTTCAGAAACCACATTTCTGCAGCCATCAGATGTTTTTCAGCTTGACTGCTCATTGTCCAAGTTTCACATCCATACAAACGAACAGGCTCTATGTAGCACCTAAACACTCTTTTTCTCTTTTCAATTGACATCTGTTTATTGGTCAGTATGTTTTTCATCTTGCTAAAGGCTACTTTCGCCATGGCGATTCTTGTTCTAATCTCTTCAATGCATCTCTCATCAGATGTTATGACTCTTCCGAGATAATTGTACCGATTCACTTGTTGAAGAGTATTCCCATTTACTTGTATATTACATTGTGGTATTTCGTTCTTCCTAGTGACGGCCATAATCTGTGTCATTTTTACAATTTAATTCTAACCCCAGTTGTTCACTGTGTGCAACAATCGCATCTACTAATTGTTGCAGATCCTACTCATTGTCTGCAATCAATACTATATCATCTACATATCTAATCTTATTGATGTTTCGTCCTCCAATAATGATTCCATTTACATCTTCTACATTTCTGAAAATATGTTCACTGTATAGGGGAAAAAATATCTGGAGACATTACACATCCCTGTCTCACACCTCTCTTAATAGGCTGATATTGTCCCACTTCATTATCAATCCTTATGGTAGCTTGTTGTTTCCAGTATATGTTTGTTATAAGTCTAATGTCTTTAATATCAGACTTTATTATCAGACGCGGGACATCTTGCTTATGATCGAGAGGTTTTCCGGAAGGTTGTTATGGGAGCGAGGTTCTGCAAAGGACATGCTACTGAATGAATGAATGAATGAATGAATAAATGAATGAATGAATGAATGAATGTCTTTCCCATCAATTTGTAGATCTGCAAGCATATCTACCATGTTGGCATGTCTTACTCTATCGAAAGCCTTTGTGTAGTCAATAAAGCAAAGATGTATATCTTTAGTTAGTTAGTTAGTCGCAGTTCCAACTTCACAGCAACGGGTCGTCCCCATTATGCTCCGTTCCTGTGCCAGTGAATATCACACAAAATGCTCCCCACTGCCCAATGTGAAAAGGGGAAAAGACAGGAGTCTCGACAAACAACAGCCCGCACAGATACACTGTGCATAATGCCGCCGCCAGAATGTCAACACAATAGTCCCCCACAAAACACCCAGTTCATTTCTGATGGAATCGGCAGTCATTTTCCCATCTGGATGTTTCCTAGATGTTCACCCACACAGTCCACGAAATACAGTTCATCGTCGATGGTAGTAGCAGTCAACCAGAAGCCCAGCAGCCACGCATTTCTGCATAAGGCAAAAACCGGTCAACTCTGGGACATCGCCATCTGCCATCGCTCCGAACATGGAGTCACGTTCCAAAAAACCTCGGGCAGATTCAAAAGCATTTCACACGAAACTCACAGCTCACAGTGTCGCGCCACGCACTCACTCAGTAGCAGGGCGACGGAACCATCAAGCCTCCTTAGTCGCCTCTTACGACATGCGTGGTAGGCTGCAGTGTTGCTATTCTTTGCTTCCCTTATGGGCCTTTGTTTACTTCTATAGAACGTTCAATAACTGATCGCAGCATATACACAACATTTACTATATCCTTTCCTTCTACAAGCAGACATTGTTCTTCCCCTATTTCAGGTTGTATTTTCTTCCTAACTCTTTGCATGATAATTCGTAGCAAAATCTCCTTGATGTGGCTCATTATACTAATTGTTCGATATTGATCACATTTCAAGGCTCCTGATTTTTTTGGGATTGCAATAAATACTGAATTACATAATTCAGAAGGTATATCTTCGGTATCATATAATGTGCTCAGCAGTCTAGTGACTTGATCTATTCCATATTCGTCTAAAGCGTTAATCATTTCTGTTGTGATGTTATCTGAACCGGGGGTCTTGCCAGCTTTCATATGTTTAAGAACATTCCGAACCTCCATTTTCAAAATTGACGGTCCTTCATTATTAAATTGAATATCATTCTGTTCATCTCTGTTATCATCATAAAGGTTTTTCACATAATCTGACCATTCATGTAGAATGGAACGCTAATGAACAAATTTAAAACAAACAAACAAATAAACAAACAAAAACAAAGAAACAAACAAACAAACAAACTTAAAAGAAACAGAGATGTGGTTCCTGAGACGACTGATACGCATACCTTGAACTGCCACAGTAAGTGCCGACGATTGTATGGAAGAAGCTAATGAAACTAGAACATTACATACAGCAATAATAAAGAGACAAAGGCATTCTTTAGTCATGTGATGACAAAACGAGCATTGGAGAAAATTATGACAACTGGAAACATCCGTGGGGAAAGAGGCAAGAGAGAATGTGCTGAGTGGATTGAGACGGAGGAATATCATCAGTATCAGCTGAGTTGATTAAGAGCACTAAGGACCTAGATCTGTGGAAAGATATGAATGCTTAGGCCAGCTGGCAAGGCACATGACGATGATGATGGTGTAACTGATGTTAAGAGTTGAATGAGGGACTCTTGGATTGTCAGCTCTATTCCTTTAGTTTTAGGTTAAAGAAATCCCGACTGCTTGCCAGCAGCACAGAACAAAGACGGCACCTTGTAAGTATACCCCTGGGGGAAGGAATTGCATGTAATGCTATAGTGCGTTCACAAATGTTTTCCCCCGTATAAACAACCAGTACTCGGTAACCAACTGAGGGAAGTTGATGAGATTTAGTATATATTATAACCTTACAATTATGTAACCCAATAAAACAAAATTGTGTCTGAAGATTGCACAGCAGATCTCCAGGTTTTTTTTTTTTAAATATGCGGAGTATAATCTAGTGTGCATATTATGAAATGTGTTACATCTTCACAAGGAAACATCCGTGTTTAATAATGAATATTCTCCGAGGTGAACAGGAATTTCCTTATGAGAAACATGTCACATAGTGGAACGGATATGCCTTGCATCGTTACCCGAATTGACGCACATTACTGTAAAACAAGTGTGTTAGCGTGAATTCAATAAATTTTCGCCAAAACACCAAAGACATTCCGGAACTTTCCATGTTTTCACATGCCTTTGAATCTATCGAAGACATATTTCTTGGGTGGAAGTAAATATAAGAGGGCAGGAAATATTTCATCACCACGCAACAGATACTTTAAAACAAAATGAACATGAATGAAGGCAAGCATTTGTGAACACGAGCTACTGTCCTTGTTTGCCTGACCTCCACGCGTGGACGCCTCTGTATGGTTTAAGACCAGAGACCAAACATGAAGCTGGGACAGGAACTTATTTCATCTGGTTTCAGAAAGTGAGAAAAGTAATAAATATAATATTGATCAAACAGTTTAGCATCTCAAAAAGTATAGTATGTCAAATAGTTTAGTATGTAAACTAGCTAAGTATGTCAAAAATATAGTATGTCAGATAGTTTAGTATGTCAAATAGTTTAGTATTAAACAAAACAAAAAGTATAGTACGAGGGTGATTCAAATGAAAACTTTACATGTTTTTTGTGTGTGGTGAATATATTCAGATAAAGTAAAGAACAAATGTATAATTTGAATAACGAAGACACAAACAATAGATTGCACGATTTATTGCATGTAATCACACAACATAAAGTAAAAACTAGATAAATCCTTCAAGCTGAAATATACTCATGTACGCACTGTAATGTCAATAGTCTACAACGGTAATTGTAATGATAGCAATAGATGATAGCAAGTAATGACAGTAAGTTCAAAATTACCGAGGTAGACTATAGATATTACTGTGCGAACATGTGTATATTTGAGCTTGAAGGATTTATCTAGTTATTTTACTTTACGTTGTGTGAATTCTGCAGTATGTACCTGACGAGATGCAGTGAACTATGCCAGGCAATAAATCGTGCAATCTATTGTTTGTGTCTTCATTATTCGAATTCACTACGGGAAAACATTGTTTCAAATTTATCATTTCTCGATGTAGTCGCCAGTGCGTTCAATGCAAGTCCTCCAGCGCCCATAATGTTCTTGGATTCCTGTATAAACAATTTATCTCGGTCGTATGTGCAACCACTCATGCACCACCCGCAGTACATCTTTACAGAAGTCACGCCGTTTTGAAACTTCCTACCCCACTCATACACTTGCTAGACTGACAGGCATGCATCACGACACTCAACCTTCATTCCCCGATGCATTTCTATAAGTTTCACCCCTTCACTGATCAAAATACGGATAGCAGAACGCTGCTAATCTTTGGTACATGTCAAAAGTGGCCATATTTAAACTGTCATTATAACGTCACCGTGTAAGTCTGCACCATGATATCACGTGCTTGACATCCTTAACAACGATATTGACAGGTTATAAGACAATGGCATAGTTATTGTAATTTATATGACTTTTAAGGTTTTCATTTGAAAAAGCATAGTGTGCCAAATAGTTTAATATGTCAAAAAAGTATTTTTTTGTTCGCATATCCTTTACAGGACATCGCTGTCAACATCATCTTTCAGCTGATTGTTGATTTCTGAGCAAGATTATGCTCAGTAGTTTGCCATTGCTTTCTGAGCGACTGGCTCACATACCCAGTAAGTTACCAACGAGGAGAGAACCGCTACCGATTCTCGCGCAACGTCACGTTACTCACGAGAGTATACGGGATTATGGAGAAAGTCGTGTAACCCCTAGACTGAATATCAAATAGTATACAGTGCTAATTACATATACCTCTGCAGTTTATATCACATGACCATTGGCTGACACCATGCCAGATTGCCTATCCTCATCCTTTCATCTGTTCTTGTTCACTTCACTTCGCAATCGAAGAGGTCTGCATGGCAAAGTGATTCAAGCCATTGGACGCACAGTTTCAAGGTCATGGGTGTATTTTCACACTGCGTCTTTTCAGAACATCAATGAAATGTTTCTGCGGGACTTGCTTAATATACGGAGTTCATGCTTCTAGCTGGTGGCTTGTGATTCTGCGGAAAGAGATTTGGAGCCATTTGTGGTAGAATCCGGTGCAATGAAGTGTATCATCTCTCTTTTAGCCTATTTATTTTCCAGATTAATTTATGCCCACAGACAGTAATCATAATATATGGCTTGTCATATGTGATAGTTCCTATAGCAGTGTCCACAATATGTCATTTGTATGATGTGATAGTTCCTTACAAGCAGTGTTCACAATATGTCACTTGTACGCTGTGATAGTTCCCACAACACTGTCCAAAATATGTCACTTGTACACCATGATAGTTCCCATAGCATTGTTCACAATCCCTCACTTGTACACTGTGATAGTTCCTACAGCATTGTTCACAATCCCTCACTTGTACACTGTGATAGTTCCTATAGCATTGTTCACAATCCCTCACTTGTACACTGTGATAGTTCCTATAGCATTGTTCACAATCCCTCACTTGTACACTGTGATAGTTCCTATAGCATTGTTCACAATCCCTCACTTGTACACTGTGATAGTTCATACAACACTGCTCACAATATGTCACTTGTCCACTGTGAATTTAGTTTAGTCGACGGATCAACATCACGGCGCACAGGTTTAACTCATAAGTGCTCCGTTCTACTCCTAACGCAAGCCTGAATCTGGAGAATCTCAGCTCAGTGCACGAACTCCGTAGCACCGCGAGGATCTTGCAATACTTTGGGTAGATTTTTAACTCAAAATTTTGCCCGGGCAGCGCCGTTAGGCTACTCTTTTTTTATTTCCAACTGCCAAGGGATTGTTTACGTGCGCAAAAATACACACCGGTGTCCGATCTCACTACCCAGAGACCAGGGGAAATGTTGTTACTAGAAGTCGACGTGAAAAAAAAAAAAAAAAACCCTGGTCCTCACTGGGGTTTGAAGACACTTCAGCACTGGAGGCGGACACCATACCTCGAGACCACTCAGTCCTCCTACAGCATGTCCACTGTGATAGTTCCTACAAGCAGTGTTCACAAAGTCAACATATGAGGGTATAACACTCACAAATGCACTCGTTGCCTCTCACTCCATCATGAACCAGGCATTATATCTCCTTCAGTCCCAGCAGCTGGGGCAACTAATGAAAAGAACCCAAGTGTATGACTTTAGCAGGGACCAGATATGCACGACTTGTAATGAACATACATTGCCAGATTTCTGTAATATACTCTGGCTAAATGTAAGAAGTGCTATTACGCATGGCAAACTGATTAATACACATGAAGAATACCCAATTATATGTGGTGTGTTCCCTGCCATACAAACAGCAATAAACCATTTTGTTTTTCACAAACGTGTCTTTTCAATTTTGAATAAATAAACAACTCCTCCAAAGAAAAATCATGAACGGGTAAACCCATCTTTGTCGGACTGTAAAAGGTTTAGACTGGTTTACAAGCCAGAGGGCTGACTTGAATGTGCTGAGTTTTATCCCATATTGTTTGGTCTCTTTCAGAAAAGGACTGACTTCACTGTGCTGGGTTTGACCCCGTATGGCTTGATCTCTTTCAGAAAAGGACCGACTTCACTGTGCTGGGTTTGACCCCATATGGTTTGGTCTCTTTCAGAAAAGGACTGACTTCACTGTGATAGGGTTTGACCCCATACGGTTTGGTCTCTTTTGGAAGAGGGCTGACTTCACTGTGCCTGGTTTGATCCAATATGATTTGGTCTCTTTCTGAAGAGAGCTGATTTCACTGTGCTGGGTTTGATCTCATATGGTTTGGTCTCTTTTGGAAGAATGGCTTGCTGAAATTTTTGCACAGAGCACAATCTCCCTTGTGCCACTGATGACCCCAGGGGGTCAAATTTCACTTGTGAAACAAATGATGGAGCCAAAAAATGAACCCACAATCTTCAGTGCATGATGCAGGCCACTTTACCGCAGATTCACAAAAGAGCTAAACGACAAGACGGTTTATTTCATTGCTATGGAGAGTCCCCAACCTCGACAGACTCCAATAGTTTTATTTTTTAATTATAAAATGGTGTCCTTATTAAAAAATGGTGTCCTTTCTAGCAAAGTGCTAGCAGGTGCTTTAGAAGCCATGTTTTCTGACAACCTAGAGCTGGGGTTGGCAACATCTTATAGTGTTGTGCCAAAATACTATTACACAGTCATTCAGCAAGCCGAGGAGTCAGCATGACTGAATGTATAAGACCGCTTGCTCTTAAATTTCCGGTGTGTTGACGCTGAGGTAGCGGGTTCAATCACTACAACGGTTAGTTGGACTAAAATGATGACTTCTCATCCTTGACTTTGGGATGTAAATTACAAGTGCCTCAGAAGTCGGAGTGGGTTCGCCTGATGGCGAGGGACACTGGTAATAGGGAAAGCTAGCCTACATGCAAATATCAGTCCAGCATGGACTGCACTTGAGTTCAAAGCGAGCGAGCAGGGGAAAAAAATTTCAGAAGGCCAACCTAAGTCCACCATATTTTAAAAAATGATAATAGAAAAAAAATATTAATGTGAATTTGATATTGTGTTAACAAATTTCTGATACTCTAAATAGCTATTCTATTCTTTGTAGATTACTGAATATTGTAATACAAAAATGAACAAATGCAATTATTATGTTTTAGAAAATTTAAAGTTTGAGCTTGTTATTTTGAAATTTTATTTAAAAATATAATTAGTTGCATATCCGTTAAAGGATGTCGCAGTCAACACCAGCATTTTTTGCTATTGTGATCTCTTGACAAGTTTATGTGCAGTAGTTTGCCATTGCTTTCTGAACGAGTGGCACCCATACCATTTAGAAAAAAACTAAAGCAGGGAGGTGTGCTATTTTATATATATTTTAAAAAAGCTACATGTGTATTTTGTTTAGACGGAAAGTCCAATAATTTGAAGAACAAAACATTTTGAAAGGTAGTGTATTACCTGATAACAACACCAATATTTGTGATAATGTCAGTGGAGTATACTGGTATGTATAAGTATGACAGTCAAAAGATAGAGTTGATGGTGGTAGTGATTGGGAGAGAGAAGGAGGGGATGAAAATAGAACTTCGTCAAGGTCAGTAACTTTTGCTCCACAATTACTCAGTTTGCATAAGATCAGATTTTTACCTCCAATGTTTTGAAGGCATGTAAAAATAGGAACAGTTTTACAAAAATTATTTGCTTCTATTTAATTAATATCTCAATTTTGTATGAGATACTATTCTAAATTTCAATTCACTCAGCGTGCCAATGAAAATAATTGTGCATGCCATGACTATGTACGCATGCCGTAGGTTGCTGATGCCCTACCTAGTGTTTGCAACCAGAACAAGAAAACAGTGGGGCAAAAGATAAAACACAAACTTCTGACTACAACTTCATGCAATAAATAAGAACAACAAAAAGTGGACAAACCGAAATAAGAACATTTATTGTTTGTCTACTCTGTGATAACATGATGACATGTACCCGTATTAACAAAAAAGTAAGAAAACTCAAGAGAAATCAACAAATGAGAAGGAAACTCAATTTATAATGCAGGAAAACAAATCAGAAAAATGTGAACATGTACATAAATATCTTAACAAGGGAAGAGAACAGGTTTCAGAGCGTACAAATTGCATGAGAATGAGACTTTCTAGCAAATAAACAATCCACACTCAGGGACATCACAATCATGTCTCTTTACTGGATGGTCATACGATCATGATGCTCCACAACCATGAACAAGGGGGCTCCAAATGAAAACCTTAAAGTGTGATTGAAATTACAATAACCATGCCAATGTCTTGTAACCGGTCTATATTGTTGTTAAGGATGTCAAGAGTGAAGCACATGACATCATGGTGCAGACGAACATGGTGACATCATCAGGATAATTTAAATATGACCACCCCACTTTTACATGAATCACAGAAGAGCAACGTTCTGTTGTTTTTATTTTGGCAGTGAAGGGGTGAAACCTACAGAAATTAATCAGCGAATGAAGATCCAGTATGTTGATGTATGCCTGTCAGTCCAGCAAGTGTATAAGTAGAGTAGGAAGTTCCAAAACTGCATGATTTCTGTGTCAGACTGTTCACGACTGGGTCAAGCACACAGAGTAGTGACCCTAGAGTCGATTTTTCTACAGGAATCCAAGAACTTTATTGGCGCTGGAGGACTTGCAGTGAATGTAGTGATGACCACATCTAAAAATTATACATTTTTTTTTACTGTTTCAGAATATATTCACCACAAAAAAAAATATTTAATGTTTTCATTTTGAAATTCCCCCACATATTTTACTTTGACATGTTCAACTTCAGATGTCCTTCCTTACCAGTAACTTCTGACTTTGCTGTCCTTTGTCTACAACACCCTCAATCTTACTTGTTGTCACAATCTTTTCTCATAAGGAGACCATACATATTGATAATTGTCTTGTATTTATGTCTTGTCCTTTATGATTAATATATCCTCTGTAGCATCTGAATATTGGTCCACTAATCTATCCCTTAAATTCTTCAACCTACACCTCTAACATGTGCACATGAATTCTATAAAAGTCATAGTCAACTGTCATAGAACTGTGAAATTTTACATATGCTAGATCATATCTCTATGATTTGGGGACGACCATCTGCATTTCTAACTTCATCATCATTTCCCAACTCAAAGCCAAACCACATGCTTGTATTATTACTCACAGCATCATATCAAGGACACAGTCTGATTTTCAAGCAACCAATAAACCACAGTCTAACTTCCAACTTGCAAATCTAAGACAAATAAAGTCAAGGGAATCCCTGACAAATACAGCTGTATGAGTGTCAAATGATTGGCCTTTACATCACCGAGATCCTGACACATTGACAGAGACATCACAAATATGTATTACATGATGGGGCTTCAGCAATGAAGTCAGGGAGAAAAACTCACCAGACACTCACTAGCTAACTCTACACATTACATACTTGTCTATACTCCTTCTCTCTGTCCTAGGCTGTCATTAGTTTAAAGTTGTACACAGTAGGTTGTACACATAGACCAATAAAACATTCATAAACCGGCATACCAATCTCTATCAATGAAGACTTACATGAAAATAAAGGCTTAAAAAGTGAGAGGATCGACTTCATCGCATTGTGTTTGATCTCAAATGGCTGGATCTGTATCCACAGGGTGTCCTGCCGAAAGCTCCATAGCTCCAGCGACAGCCCGCAGGAGTCTATGAGAACATTGCACCCGTGAACTGAATAATGTGGCCAGGAACTGAACCCACAACCTATGGAATGCAAGGCAGGTGACGTAACCAGTTCATCACAGAGACTCCCTACATGGAAATAAAGATGGTTACACTGCTGTACAGATGTCCGATCAATAATGGTTACGTAACTTTTGTATGTTTTGTATGTAGTTGTGCCAGTGTCCGCCTATTGTTCGTATACTGATGAAAGCGGTAGCCGCAGCGTCCATTCTGTCCCCTGTGATTGTGTTCTTGTCATGCTGATGAACTGCACTTCTGGTTTTCGTTGATTAACTCACTGCATGGAATGGAATAGAGTGGCACAAGTCACACAACTACAGAATGAAATAGAGTGGCACAAGTCTTACAACTACAGAATGAAAAGAGTGGCACAAGTCACACAACTACAGAATGAAATAGAGTGGCACAAGTCATACAACTACAGAATGAAATAGAGTGGCACAAGTCACACAACTACAGAATGGAATCCTCAAGTCCTCCATAACCAGCCCGAGGTGGTGAAATACATGATGATGATGATGCTTTTAAACAAGTCTGTGTCTGTAATTTTAGCTGATTGTAAACTTGAAAAGAGCAGGCTCCTGTCTAGGCTAAATTTTAATTTAGAATACCTACCCACAGTGGCTTATTTATGGTAAAACTTCAGGAAAAGAAGCAGAGATGTTTGTGAATTGATAGGGAGTTGCACTGATAGTGTAATGAGCACAGTTGAAAATGAGAGGTCAATGCCTGCGCTCATCACTTGCCAAGTGAGGGAAAGATTGGCCATCTATAGGTCTATAAATAAAAGAAGGGGCTAGTATTAGCTCACGGTAAGTAAAATGGATATTTTAATTTATAAGAAATCACACAATGCATTCAGTAAATTATATCACTGTTTATATTGTAATCAACAAATTGATACCATGTTAGCATAATCATGCTAATTAAATTCCCAGACAGCATTTCCTGGCATTATATTTTATTATTGTTATATTGTGTGTCAGATTTGTGGTTGCACGGATAGTGCACTGGCTTGTCAACATGGTGGTTAAGGTTCACTTCCACAAACAGCATACAGATGGAGTCAACACATCCTCATATAATGAGGTTCACTTCCCCATACAGCAAAGAGCTGGAGTCAACACATCCTCATATAATGAGGTTCACTTCCCCATACAGCAAAGAGCTGGAGTCAACACATCCTTATATAATGAGGTTCACTTCCCCATACAGCAAAGAGCTGGAGTCAACACATCCTTATATAATGAGGTTCACTTCCCCATACAGCAAAGAGCTGGAGTCAACACATCCTTATATAATGAGGTTCACTTCTTCATACAGCAAAGAGCTGGAGTCGACACATCCTTATATAATGAGGTTCACTTCCCCATACAGCAAAGAGCTGGAGTCGACACATCCTTATATAATGAGGTTCACTTCCCCATACAGCAAAGAGCTGGAGTCGACACATCCTTATATAATGAGGTTCACTTCCCCATACAGCAAAGAGCTGGAGTCGACACATCCTCATTAAATGAGGTTCAATTCCCCATACAACATGCAGCTGGAGTCAACACATCCTCATATAATGAGGTTCACTTCTTCATACAGCAAAGAGCTGGAGTCAACACATCCTCATTAAATGAGGTTCACTTTCTCATACAGCAAAGAGCTGGAGTCGACACATCCTTATATAATGAGGTTCACTTCCCCATACAGCAAAGAGCTGGAGTCAACACATCCTTATATAATGAGGTTCACTTCCCCATACAGCAAAGAGCTGGAGTCGACACATCCTTATATAATGAGGTTCACTTCCCCATACAGCAAAGAGCTGGAGTCGACACATCCTTATATAATGAGGTTCACTTCCCCATACAGCAAAGAGCTGGAGTCGACACATCCTTATATAATGAGGTTCACTTCCCCATCCAGCAAAGAGCTGGAGTCGACACATCCTCATATAATGAGGTTCACTTTCCCACACAACATACAGCTGGAGTTGACACATCCTCATTAAATGAGATTAACTTCCCCATACAGCTGGAGTCGACACATCCTCATATAATGAGGTTCACTTCCCCATACAACATACCACTGTGAGTTGACACACCCTCATTAAATGAGGTTCACTTCCCCATACAGCATACAGCTGGAGTCAACACATCCTCATATAATGAGGTTCACTTCTCCATACAGCAAAGAGCTGGAGTCGACACATCCTCATTAAATGAGGTTCACTTCTTCATACAGCATACAGTTGGAGTCGACACATCCTCATTAAATGACGTTCACTTCTCCAAACAGCTGGAGTCGACACATCCTCATATAATGAGAGCCAGTTCCTTCCCAGGTATTCCCATAATAAGCACAAGACAGAATTTTCTCAAAAGGAAAGGTGGCCTGGCAAAACAGGAAACTGGTCACAGCAACTCTCATGCCTAGCTTATATGACAGCTCAACACATGACACCCCAACAACAGTATCTGCTACAGAACCATCTCATCATGCCTAGAATATATGAAAGCTCAACACATGACACCACAACACATACACCCTAACAACAGTATCAGAACCACCTCATCATGGCTAGAATAATGAAGCTGCACAAATTATGCCCAAGGTGGACACCACTAAGTAAAGCTACCCACATCAGCCCCAGAAGCAGACACCACCAAGTAAAGTCAATCTTAGAAGCAGATAGCTATAAGTAAAGCCACCCTTATCATGCCAGGTAGTGGGCCCCATTATCTCGTAAGTGGACAGCACTGAGTAAAGCTTCTCACATCATTTCCCAGAAGCAGACAACTCTAAGTATATTCACCTCTATAATGCCCGGAAATGAACAACCCTAAGTGAATCCACCCCTACAATGACCACAAGCAGACAACTTTAAGTAACTCCACCCCTATAATGCCTAGAAGTGGACAGCTGAAAGTAATTTCAAGCCTATAATGCCCATTAGCAAACTTCTCTAAGTAAATTCATCTCTATAATACCAAGAAATGAATAACTAACAGTAAATGCACTTCTATAATGCCCATTAGCAAACTTCTCTAAGTAAATTCATCTCTATAATACCAAGAAATGAATAACTAACAGTAAATGCACTTCTATAATGCCCATTAGCAAACTTCTCTAAGTAAATTCATCTCTATAATACCAAGAAATGAATAACTAACAGTAAATGCACTTCTATAATGCCCATTAGCAAACTTCTCTAAGTAAATTCATCTCTATAATACCAAGAAATGAATAACTAACAGTAAATGCACTTCTATAATGCCCATTAGCAAACTTCTCTAAGTAAATTCATCTCTATAATACCAAGAAATGAATAACTAACAGTAAATGCACTTCTATAATACCCATTAGCAAACTTCTCTAAGTAAATTCATCTCTATAATACCAAGAAATGAATAACTAACAGTAAATGCACTTCTATAATGCCCATTAGCAAACTTCTCTAAGTAAATTCATCTCTATAATACCAAGAAATGAATAACTAACAGTAAATGCACTTCTATAATGCCCATTAGCAAACTTCTCTAAGTAAATTCATCTCTATAATACCAAGAAATGAATAACTAACAGTAAATGCACTTCTATAATGCCCATTAGCAAACTTCTCTAAGTAAATTCATCTCTATAATACCAAGAAATGAATAACTAAAAGTAAATGCACTTCTATAATGCCCAGAAGTAAACAACTCTAAGTAAATTAACCCCTATATTACCCAAATGTGGATTACAGTAAGTAAAGCTACTCCTTTAATGCCCATTTAGAGTCCAAGTAAAAAAATAAAAATAGCAAGCATTTCAGCGACAATAAAATAAATAATGAAATCTATTTAGATATTCTAAAAGACTACATGGCACAAGAGGAAATAAATTAAAGATAAGAGGCTGTTCATATTTACTCAAGAAAGACAATCTGAATTAACAATAAACTGGAAATGTTGGGCCTTAAGGTGCAGATACTGCAGCTAAGTTGTAAACTGTGGGTCTATGGCCTCAACACTTAATGATATGACTAGAAAGAAGAAGAAACTGGAGGATAAGGTGAAGAAAAAGAAAAGAACGAGAGGAGGTGGAGTACAGCATGATGGAGACGAAGAAGAAGAAGAAGAAGAAGAAGAAGAAGAAGAAGAAGAAGAAGAAGAAGAAGAAGAAGAAGAAGAAGAAGAAGAAGAAGAAGAAGACGAAGAAAGATCAAATTAATAGCTAAAAGCTATGAATTATCTTTTCTCAGTTAAAACATTCACCAAAGGGAAGTAATCATGACGAATGCGTGATATTCTCAACAATGATTAATTATTATATTTCAGATGTATATGTAACAAGAGAAAACCGTGATCTGTACATTTCTTTTGTAAGAACTGCTACCAAATGAAGTCTCAATTATGCTATGGCCTGTTGAAAAATATATGCTTTCGATGTTGGCAACTGTTCAGTAATACGCTAAACACCATGGGTATTACCTATAAAAACATTAAGATTAAAATAGCAAATAAGTAATTAGCATTTCATTGTTTTCTTATTTTTCTTAGCCATTACCCCTATCAAACTACTGAGCGTAATATTGCCAAGAAATCAACATACAGCTGAAAGATGCTGGTGTTGACAGCGATGTCCTGTAAAAGATATGAAAACAAAAACAAAAAACATTACCCTTATGGACAACAATCACCTTCAAGTTAAATACCTGTGAAGGTGAAACCGTGGTCAGCCGCTATTTGTGGCTGACTCAGTTACAGGATGATTAATCTGAGCCAGGGTTTGTACCTTAATATAACTTCTCTTTGAAGTTGAACGGGGTAGGGGTAATGGTATAACTGAAATAATCAAAATACTTTCTGTCAATAAAATTCAGTCCAGTGCTACTAGAAGTGTGGACTATGCTTGAGTTTAAAGTCAGCTAGCGCCACAAAAAATAAAATGTATAAGCATGAACATCTAAGTGCGAGCAATTATGCAATATATTTGCACTGCTTAGTAATAACAACATAACACAGTAGTTTAAAATCAATAGATCTGCAGTGCTAGGAGTTTGTCTGCTCAGTACAGCTCTGGGATTGTCCCAGAATCATTCAATGTGGACCAGGTAATTTTCAGTATATTTTAGGAATTGTCTGTGAAGAACAGATGATAAGGAAGGGAACTGGGCACCCTGAACTTATTATGCATGACCTAAAATATATACAGTAGCTACTATGATTCTGTATCACTGAATTAAACCAGAATAAATTATCAGTAATTTTCGGCAACATATTTTGTGTGTCTTCGATCCGGAAGATTATGTGTACTTGTGATGTTAAATTCCCCGATTATTTCAAGATCGATTTAAAAAAGGGACAGATTACCTTATATAGTTTTTCCCTCCATGCTTTACGTTCTGTACATCTCGCGTTTCTGGAATTCATTTACTACACAGAGATACAGAGTGTCTTTTTAAGACATAAGTAGACCCACAAGTCCTTCAAGAAACAAATGAAGATCGTAAACTGATTAGTCATTAGACGTAGATAGTCAAAATTTTTTGGGCATGTTATGAGAAGAAGTGACTTGGAGAACTTGGTGACGACTTGCAAGATAGAAGGGAAGAGACCAAGGGGAAGACCGAGAAGTAAATTTATCTGGACGGCTTGGCCACGTGGCCTGGTCGAGACAGGAATGCGGAGCTGATCACGACTCTGGTGATCGAGTAAGATGGCAGAACATGACCGTCCACGCTTATCGGCATGGCACATGATGGATGGATGGAGACCCGCAAATTATGTTTTATGTAGATGTCTTTGGTTGTTCTAGTATGTATTATTAGATTTAGCATCCATTTTTACGTATGTTGTGTAATTTTCGACTTTTAAAGAAGGAGGGTACATCCCAAACTAAAGTGATAAAGATCACATGCTGTAATGTGAAATTTCAAAGTTCGGGAAATAGCCGCTTCCTTGTCAGCGCTGACTATTTAATGGTGTTATAGAATATTCACAGCAATTTTAATGCCAATGACTGCATCTTTGCATTCAATATCCATTGTAGTATTTATATGGAATTTTTTCAATCATGCTGCACGGTTAGGATCGTTTATTTTTGGGTAACTTTTCAAGGTGATTTCTGAGACTTCACTGGTAAAAATGGATCTACACCTCATGGCCTTGCACTAACAGACAGTCCTGACCTCATCATAGTATGAAGTGGTCAGCATATATATCTGTGTGTGATGTGTGTGTGTGTGTGTATATATATATATATATATATATATATATATATATATATAAGGCAGCAGTTATCTTCCCCTTAGGTAAGGAAAGATTGGCAGTTTTTATCTCAATTGAGCGTATGTGTTAACAACAGTGATGTGAGTGTGTAGGTAGCACTTTGTCAAAGTGCTAAAATAGTATTTTCCTCTTTGTTCATATTAAATGATAAACTGACACACAAGCATTAATATCTCGGCTTAGTATTGACCTACAGACTTGAATAAGGTACTGTTGGATTCATTTTTTGAAGAGGTATCCAACTATGCAGGTTGCATAATTAAAAAGCAATTTAGAAAATGTTACTAAGATATAAAGACACAACTCTATGGCAGTAGTGGCCATTACCTCCCTCCAAATTAATATTTGAAATGTGGCTGAATTGGCCACCTGATTATTAATCTGAGGCTGGGATGGGCCTAATTATAACTTCTCTTCTGAGGTTGAATGGGATATGGGTAATGGAAAAACACCTTAGGGCTGTATCTGGCCCAAACTTATTTTACCTTTTTAATAGCATCCCACCTGCACCTTCCCTTAAGAAAGAATATGGGAAACATTCCTGCACGGAAACAGCATCTCTGATCTTTACAACTCACCTCTTCATCAAATAAATCTCACAGACTACAGCTGTGGAGAACTAATAAATCTCAGACTACAGTTGTGGAGAACTAATAAATCTCCCAGAATAAAGCTGTGGAGAACTAATAAATCTCAGACTACAGCTGTGGAGAACTGATAAATCTCCCAGACTACAGCTGTGGAGAACTAATAAATCTCTCAGACTACAGCTGTAGAGAACTACTAAATCTTTCAGACTATGGCTGTGGAGAACTAATAAATCTCATAGACTACAGCTGTGGAGAACTAATAAATCTCGCAGACTACAGCTATGGAGAATAAATATCTCAGACTACAGCTGTGGAGAACTAATAAATCTCTCAGACTACAGCTGTGGAGAACTAATAAATCTCTCAGACTACAGCTGTTGGGAACTAATAAAGCTCACAGACTACAGCTGTGGAGAACTAATAAATCTCCTAGACTATAACTGTGAAGAACTAATAAATCTCACAGACTACAGCTGTGAAGAACTAATAAATCCCAGCTGTGGAGAACTAATAAATCCTATAGACTACAGCTGTGGAGAACTAATAAGTATCCCAGACTACAGCTGCGAGAACTAATAAATATCCCAGACTACAGCTGTGGAAAACTAATAAATATCCCAGACTACAGATGAAAAGAGCTAAAGCAAAGTCCAGAGCATATCCTACAAGACTGCCCAGAAAATGGAAATCTAGCCCACAGGAGCAGCTCTATAAGAGACATTGTGAAGAAATCTAGCCAACAGGAGCAGCCCTACAGGAGACATTGCTAGCCCACAGGAGCAACCCTACAAGAGACATTGTGAAGAAATCTAGCCCACAGGAGCAGCCCTACAGGAGACATTGTGAAGAAATCTACCCCACAGGAGCAGCCCTACAAGAGACATTGTGAAGAAATCTAGCCCACAGGAGCAACCCTACAAGAGACATTGTGAAGAAATCTAGCCCACAGGAGCAGCCCTACAGGAGACATTGTGAAGACCTCAGGCCCACCATCCTGTTCATGATCTACGTTGGGATGGATGCATGGCAAACACTGATCATGGGAGAAGAAGAAATACAATACATCTCAGACATCACTTACATATTCTGCTCCTGGATAGGGAATTGAGTCAAACAAGACTGGAAGAATGCTGACTTTCTACCAGAACTGAACAAGGAAGAAAACTGTCACACAAACAGTTTCGTGTCTCAGAAACTGTAAGACTTGTACTTTGGATATATTAAATGTCACAGTGCTTTGGAAAGAACAGTGACGGAAAGCATGGTTCTCACAAAAGGCAGGAGTAGATTCGGATGAAAATGGATAGGCATGAACATGCATGAGGCAGGGGAACTGGCAGAGGATCAAGAGTCTTTTCAGTGGGTCGTGATGAGAGTGAAGTTCTGCAAAATACCTGCCACATGATGATGATGATGGATGTCCTTGATCCAGGAAAAGACATGACTAAGCGTGGCTGAAAGGATGCCAGGGTAGAGTAACTTCTCTAGACATGCTATAAGACATGGGGTGAGTTGTATTTTCAACATACACAAAAATACAATAGGAGAAAGACATTAGGAGTCATAACACAAGTGGGCTCTCTAGTTATAACGTTAAGAAGATAAAGGTTAAATGTGTTCAAGACAAGGGGATCAACTTCATTGCACCAGGTTACATTACCCATGGATCGTTCTTCTTTCCACAGAGTGTTATAAGCATTGCACTGAGCACAAACTCCGTAGCTTTAGCTCTGAAAAAGCTTCAACCGTGAACTGAATGGCAAAACCTGAAATCAAACCCATACAACATGTGCAGCGCGAGGCAGGCACCGGACTTCTTCACCCTGGAGAATCCCCACAAGAAGATAAAAAGAGTCAAACATTTGCTAAATCGAAGGGGAGGGGAGAGGGTGGTGGGTTAGGAAGCCCCTTCTGCTAATCCTTGTGTGTACATGCTGTAGGTGGATAAATTGCTACAAGGAGTACTTCAGCTAACTCATGTGTGTACATGCTGTAGGTGGATAAATTGCTACAAGGAGTACTTCAGCATCAGACAAAACCTCTTCAAGGATGCTTGATTGTTAGCGTGGTTCCTACAGACAGGTATGTACAGATGGATGAATCCCACATGTTAGCATCAGTGTTCCTGCAATGATTCACATGTACACACTGCCTCATTTACTAAGGGGAAACAAAGGCTGTATGGCTGTGACCAGAGTGCTGTAACCTTGGCTCTGTATTAAGCACAAACCATGATACATAACTCAACATTCCACACAGACAATCTTTACTCGGAACACTACCTGTTCACCCCGTAGTTGTTTGTCCATGTCATCCCTTAATCTCTCCAGAATGATTCTACTAGAAAACCAAAAACTTACGACAAGATATATGAGGCAAGCTCTAACCTCTTTGACCAGAGTGCTGTAGTGCTGATTATGCATAAACTACTAAACATGATAAATAAGTCAACATTCTACATCAACAACCCCAAACCAAAAACCTATGACAAGAACATGAAAAAAGGACTCATTTTTACACACCTTCAGGTGTGCTAGGCATATGGGATATAACCACTATATTTATAGAACAAATGGCACTCAAGGAATGATGTGGTCAATATCCCAGTGGCTGCCTTGACTTCCCACAACATTTCCTGGTACCCATGTTGGGCTGGGTCAAGCTGGGGGTCAGGTCAGTGTGAGTTCAAATACATGACCACCAGACAGCAGCTTGACCTCACAGCACCCACATCAGAATGGTGATGTTCTTGGATGGCATTTGTTGAATGATGGTGTTGTTTGGAGGGGGTGAAGGTTACAGCTGGAGAATGATGGTGTTGTTTGAGGGGGTGAGGTTACAACTGGAGAATGATGGTGGTGTTTGGTGGGGGTGAAGGTTACAGCTGGAGAATGATGGTGTTGTTTTGAGGGGGTGAGGGTTACAACTGGAGAATGATGGTGTTGTTTGGAGGGGGTGAGGGTTACAACTGGAGAATGATGGTGTTGTTTGGTGGGGGTGAGGGTTACAGTTGAAGAATGATGGTGATGTTTGGTAGGGGTGAGGATTACAATTGGAGAATGATGGTGTTGTTTGGTGGGTGTGAAGGTTACAATTGGAGAATGATGGTGTTGTTTGGTGGGTGTGAAGGTTACAACTGGAGAATGATGGTGGTGTTTGGTGGGGGTGAAGGTTACAGCTGGAGAATGATGGTGTTTGAGGGGGTGAGGGTTACAACTGGAGAGATGGTGTTGTTGAGGGGTGAGGGTTACAACTGGAGAATGATGGTGTTGTTTGGAGGGGGTGAGGGGTACAACTGGAGAATGATGGTATTGTTTGGTAGGGGTGAGGGTTACAACTGGAGAATGATGGTGTTGTTGGTGGGGTGAGGGTTACAGTTGAAGAATGATGGTGATGTTTGGTAGGGGTGAGTGTTACAAACTGGAGAATGATGGTGTTGTTTGGTAGGGGTGAGGGTTACAGTTGAAGAATGATGGTGATGTTTGGTAGGGGTGAGGGTTACAATTGGAGAATGATGGTGTTGTTTGGTGGGGATGAGGGTTACAATTGGAGAATGATGGTGTTGTATGAAGAGGATTAGGGTTAGAACTAGAGAATGACGGTGTTGTTTGGAGGGGGGGGGGGGGGGGGGGTGAAGGTTACAATTGGAGAATGATGGTGGTGTTTGGTGGGGATCAAGGTTACAACTGGAGAATGATGGTGTTGTTTGGTGGGTGTGAAGGTTACAACTGGAGAATGATGGTGTTGTTTGGTGGGGATCAAGGTTACAGTTGGAGAATGATGGTGTTGTTTGGTAGGGGTGAGGGTTACAACTGGAGAATTATGGTGTTGTTTGGAGGGAGTGAGGGTTACAACTGGAGAATTATGGTGTTGTTTGGGGGTGAGGGTTACAACTGGAGAATGATGGTGTTGTTTGGTGGGGGTGAGGGTTACAGTTGGAGAATGATGGTGTTGTTTGGAGGGGGTGAGGGTTACAGTTGGAGAATGATGGTGTTGTTTGGAGGGGGTGAGGGTTACAACTGGAGAATGATGGTTGTGTATGGAGGGGGTGAGGGTTACAACTGGAGAATGATGGTGCTGTTTGGTAGGGGTGAAGATTACAACTGGAGAATGATGGTGTTGTTTGGTGGGGGTGAGGGTTACAGTTGGAGAATGATGGTGTTGTTTGGAGGGGGTGAGGGTTACAACTGGAGAATGATGGTGTTGTTTGGTAGGGGTGAGGGTTACAGTTGGAGAAAGATGGTGTTGTTTGGTAGGGGTGAGGGTTACAGTTGGAGAATGATGGTGTTGTTTGGTAGGGGTGAGGGTTACAACTGGAGAATGATGGTGTTGTTTGGTAGGGGTGAGGGTTACAGTTGGAGAATGATGTGTTGTTTGGTAGGGGTGAGGGTTACAATTATAGAATGATGGTGTTGTTTGATAGAGGTGAGGGTTACAGTTGGAGAATGATGGTGTTGTTTGGTAGGGGTGAGGGTTACAGTTGGAGGATGGTGTTGTTTGGTAGGGGTGAGGGTTACAGTTGGACAATGATGGTGTTGTTTGGAGGGGGTGAGGGTTACAATTGGAGAATGATGGTGTTGTTTGGTAGGGGTGAGGGTTACAATTGGAGAATGATGGTGTTGTTTGGTAGGGGTGAGGGTTACAATTGGAGAATGATGGTGTTGTTTGGTGGGGGTGAGGGTTACAATTATAGAACGATGGTGTTGTTTGGAGGGGGTGAGGGTTACAATTGGAGAATGATGGTGTTGTTTGGTAGGGATGAGGGTTACAATTGGAGAATGATGGTGTTGTTTGGTAGGGGTGAGGGTTACAATTGAAGAATGATGGTGTTGTTTGGAGGGGGTGAGGGTTACAATTGGAGAATGATGGTGTTGTTTGGAGGGGGTGAGGGTTACAATTGGAGAATGATGGTGTTGTTTGGTGGTGGGGGTCAAGGTTACAACTGGAGAATGATGGTGTTGTTTGGTAGGGGTGAGGGTTACAATTGGAGAATGATGATGTTGTTGGTAGGGGTGAGGGTTACAATTGGAGAATGATGATGATGTTTGAAGTGGGTGAGGGTTACAATTGGAGAATGATGACGTTTGTGGACTGATGACACAATTCTAGATAATGTCACTGTGAAGCAGGTGTCAGAAGCTGATTGTAAATTGCAATGCTCTACATCATGTCATGTCTTAAACCATAGTTATATTTCCACTGTAAGAAAGGGGAGAGAGAGGGAAAGACGGAGAGAGAAGAAGAGAGAGACACACACATACAAAAACCGAATACAACCGAGATGAAGTTGCAGACAGAGTGATGAGGAGAGGGAATGGTGCAGGAAAAGTTGTGAGGTGAGAGGTGTAGAGTGAATTAGTAAGGCAGAAACAACAGGGAGAAGCGCAAAGACCACTGGTGAAGACAGAAAGATGTACAGACAGTGGTACAGAGGTGGTGACTAGGAGAGAGCGGTGTGGAAAGGGTGCAGGAGAGTGGTACAGGGACACACACACACAGAGAGAGAGAGAGAGAGAGAGAGAGAGAGAGAGAGAGAGAGAGAGAGAGAGAGTGTTGTAGGGAGTGTGAGCAATGCAGACACAGTGATATGACAGAGAGATACAGACTCCTGAATATCATAAACACTGCTGTGCTCCCTCAGCATAATCTCCCTAGAGCAGATCTGGTATCTGCAACAACCATCACAATGGTAAACTGATTCATCCTAAACAAGAGCTCTTGACCCAAGCAAACAAATCCACACCTAACTATCTGAACTGAGAGAGAGAAAGCGAGACAGAAGATTATGTCCAATCATAGAAGATGTCCAGAGAGAGAGAGAGAGAGAGAGAGAGAGAAGAGAGAGAGAGAGAGAGAGAGAGAGAGAGAGAGAGAGAGAGAGAGAGAGAGAGAGAGAGAGAGAGAGAGAGAGAGAGAGGAGAGAGAGAGAGAGAGAGAGAGAGAGAGAGAGAGAGAGAGAGAGAGGAGAGAGAGAGAGAGAGAGAGAGAGAGAGAGAGAGAGAGAGAGAGAGAGAGAGAGAGAGAGAGAGAGAGAGAGAGAGAGAGAGAGAGAGAGAGAGAGAGAGAGAGAGAGAAACTAGCAGTATATAGAGAAATATAGTGCCCCTCTAAGACAGGACATATCTATAAGTTTGAGGACAAAAACAATTTTTCTGTATGATATACAAGGACAGGACAAACTGAGAAAAACAAGAACAGATATAGTGCTCCTGAATGGCATACTGGAATCACAGAATAAGCTCTCAAGTTCTAGGACAAAAAATAGAAAACCTCGCAACATGAGGACAAAAACAGCGCTTCTCTATGAGCAGGACAAAGTGAGCAGAACAAGGACAAAAACTGTGCTTCTGTAAGGCACCTATTGACAGGACAAAGCGAGCAGTAAGATGGACAAAAAGAGCGCTTCTCTATGATATATATGAACAGGACAAACTGAGCAGTACACGGACAAAATTAGTGCTTCTCAATGACACACATATAAACAGAACAAAACGAGCAACACAAAGACAAAAATAGTGTTTCTGTATAACTCACAATGACAGGACAAAATGAGCATTACAAGGACAAAAATAGTGCTTTCTTGTGACATACACTGACAGAGAAAATCTAGGGTAGAGAGGAATTATGGCCTATTCAGTCACAATGTCAATTATATTTTCAGAACCTTATTCAGGTTCACACAAACAAAGAATAACTTTAATATTTCACTGTTCACAAGTCTCCAACTGACAGTAGCCATGTTGGTTTACTAACACTTCGTGCTGCTTCCCATCATGCCCCCCCCCCCCCCCCCCCCCCCCCCCCCCCCCCCAGATTTTACCAATTTCAACACTTTTGAAGCACACAATTACAGTGAATGAATCTCTCCATATCTAACCATTTTCCTACACAAATACAACAGTCAATCATAATCAAGCTAAAAACTATCAGATATTATAATATGGAGACAAAGTTATAAACGTTCCATGTATGAATGAAAGTCACAGCCTGTTTTGCTATAAGTAGGAAACTTGCAAAGGTACAACAACCACATGATATCAAACAACAAATACAAGCCGGTGTGCCCTAACTGTGTCTTTTGTTCATTACTATATTAACATCCCCACACATACTGCAGATACATTTATCAAAACCAAGTAACAACATTTTGGGCATTCAAAGCAATCATTATCAAGAGTCTTACTAGCTGGCATGGGCCATCTTGCATCTCTAAATCTCAGATCTCCAGCAGAATATACTGACCTATGCGCTGACCCTTTTCCATGCTGGACTAATACTCTCTACTCATCTCATCTTGTTCTTCTTGTACCTTGCGGTGTCAAGGTGAAGCATAAACAGCGGGAGAGTGCCCGTTAATGGGCTTCATATATCAGGATCCCCACAGACTCTCTATGTCTTCCACTATCTCACTTTCCATAAACGTTTCCAGTTATTACAATGTTTACTTCTCATAATGAGACCACCAAATGTCCACTGTGTTTCTGATGTTTGTGACAATTCGTATTTGTGTCTTTCAAACCATTCAGATTACTCATTTTGGCTGTCCAAGGAATTTTCAGCATTCTTTTCTGAAACCACATTTCTATGGCTTCAATGGATGTCTTTGCCTGTTTACTTACTGTTCTTGATTCACAGCCATACACTAACACTGACTGTTCACAACAAATGATAACATAATAGAAAGAAAACCCATGGTTGTATCTACCCTGGTATACCATTCTTTTTGACACATTCAAAGTCAACAATTAATATAATATTATTACAACAATATGTATACAAGTAATGCATGTATTACTACCCTACACTGTAGTGCTTCAGTTGTAGAATGTACCACCACACAATGTAGTGCTGCAAGTTGTAGAATGTATTACCACACGCTGTAGTATTGCAGTTGTAGAATGTATTACCACATGCTGTAGTATTGCAGTTGTAGAATGTATTAAATGTATTACCACACGCTGTAGTATTGCAGTTGTAGAATGTATTAAATGTATTACCACATGCTGTAGTATTGCAGTTGTAGAATGTATTAAATGTATTACCACACGCTGTAGTATTGCAGTTGTAGAATGTATTAAATGTATTACCACATGCTGTAGTACTGCAGTTGTAGAATGTATTAAATGTATTACCACATGCTGTAGTATTGCAGTTGTAGAATGTATTACCACACGCTGTAGTATTGCAGTTGTAGAATATATTATCACATGCTGTAGTACTGCAGTTGTAGAATGCACTACCACACATTGCAGTAGTAGAATGTACTACCACACATTGCAGTATTGCAATTGTAGAATGTACTACTACACACTATAGTGTTGCGGGAGTCTCTGTGGCGAAGTGGTCAAGCAGTTTGACTTGGGCTCCAAAGGTTGTGGGTTCGATTCCGGGCCGCATCCTTTGGTTCACGAGTTAAATTTTTCGGAGACTCCTGTGGGTCGTTGCTAGAGCTACGGAGTTCATGCTTGGTGCGACACTTTCCGCGCTGCGGAAAGAGACCGAGCCATATGGTATAAAACCCGGTGCAATGAAGTCGACCCCGTCGACTTTTAAGCGTCTATAGTGTTGCAGTTGTAGAATGTACTACCACACATTGTAGTGTTGCAGGTGTAGAATGTACTACCACACATTGTAGTGTTGCAGGTGTAGAATGTACTACCACACATTGTAGTGTTGCAGTTGTAGAATGTACTACCACACATTGTTGTGTTGCAGTTGTAGAATGTACTACCACACATTGCAGTTGTAGAATGTACTACCACACATTGTAGTGTTGCAGTTGTAGAATGTACTACCACACATTGTTGTGTTGCAGTTGCAGAATGTACTACCACACATTGTAGTGTTGCAGTTGTAGAATGTACTACCACACATTGTAGTGTTGCAGGTGTAGAATGTACTACCACACATTGTAGTGTTGCAGGTGTAGAATGTACTACCACACATTGTAGTGTTGCAGTTGTAGAATGTACTACCACACATTGTTGTGTTGCAGTTGTAGAATGTACTACCACACATTGTTGTGTTGCAGTTGTAGAATGTACTACCACACATTGCAGTTGTAGAATGTACTACCACACATTGTAGTGTTGCAGTTGTAGAATGTACTACCACACATTTTTGTGTTGCAGTTGCAGAATGTACTACCACACATTGTAGTGTTGCAGTTGTAGAATGTACTACCACACATTGTAGTGTTGCAGTTGTAGAATGTACTACCACACATTGTTGTGTTGCAGTTGTAGAATGTACTACCGCACATTGCAGTACTGAAGTTGTAGAATGTACTACCACACATTGTTGTGTTGCAGTTGTAGAATGTACTACCACACATTGCAGTACTGAAGTTGTAGAATGTGCTACCACACATTGCAGTACTGAAGTTGTAGAATGTACTACCACACAATGTAGTGTTGCAGTTGTAGAATGTACTACCACACATTGTAGTGTTGCAGTTGTAGAATGTACTACCACACATTGTTGTGTTGCAGTTGTAGAATGTACTACCACACATTGTTGTGTTGCAGTTGTAGAATGTACTACCACACATTGTAGTGTTGCAGTTGTAGAATGTACTACCACACATTGTTGTGTTGCAGTTGCAGAATGTACTACCACACATTGTTGTGTTGCAGTTGTAGAATGTACTACCACACATTGCAGTACTGAAGTTGTAGAATGTACTACCACACACTGTAGTGTTGCAGTTGTAGAATGTACTACCACACATTGTAGTGTTGCAGTTGTAGAATGTACTACCACACATTGTTGTGTTGCAGTTGTAGAATGTACTACCACACATTGTTGTGTTGCAGTTGTAGAATGTACTACCACACATTGTAGTGTTGCAGTTGTAGAATGTACTACCACACACTGTAGTGTTGCAGTTGTAGAACGTACTACCACACATTGTTGTGTTGCAGTTGTAGAATGTACTACCACACATTGTAGTGTTACAGTTGTAGAATGTACTACCACACATTGTAGTGTTGCAGTTGTAGAATGTACTACCACACATTGTAGTGTTGCAGTTGTAGAATGTACTACCACACAATGTAGTGTTACAGTTGTAGAATGTACTACCACATATTGTAGTGGTAGAATGTACTACCACACATTGTAGTGTTGCAGTTGTAGAATGTACTACCACACTCTGGAGTGTTGCAGTTGTAGAATGTACTACCACACATTGTAGTGTTGCAGTTGTAGAATGTACTACCACACTCTGTAGTGTTGCAGTTTTAGAATGTACTACCACACATTGCAGTTGTAGAATGTACTACCACACATTGCAGTTGTAGAATGTACTACCACACATTGCAGTTGTAGAATGTACTACCTCACATTGTAGTGTTGCAGTTGTAGAATGTACTACCACACATTGTAGTGTTGCAGTTGTAGAATGTACTACCACACATTGTATTGTTGCAGTTGTAGAATGTACTACACACTCTGGAGTGTTGCAGTTGTAGAATGTACTACCACACACTGTAGAGTTTCAGTTGTAGAATACTTTCACACATGGTATTGCTGCAATTATTGAATACAGTACCAGACATTAAAGTGCTCCAGTTGCAAGATGTTTGTAGGAGACCCAGCTGAAATGTTAATGCCCGTAAAAGGTTTGCCCAGTTGTGCATAAAAATCACCTTATAATGCTTTACTGAATCCCCACAATATTTGTGACTTTTAAGTTAACTCATTAACAAAAACATAACCCACTAACAGGGTCAAACATCACAAAGTTGGAACAATAATTAACAATAAACCATAATTTATTCACATGTTATCAAAATATAATAAAAGATCAACAGACAAATTGATGAGCTGCGGCTACAAAAACAGACAGATCTTTTACTGACAAACACAGATATGTGACATCTCTTGCTGACAAACACAGATACATGATATCTGTCATGTTGAGACTAATCGCAGTGCTAGAGCTCAGTTCTACATGTGAACTAACAACAAGGGAACTCTTCCAACTGCCTCCACAACCACCTACTTGTCCACTTGTTCAAAGAATCTGACATTTATACGATTTTTATTGACTCTTTCATTGGTGTAAGGCATAGAAGCCTATACTTCTTACTTTACAAATCTCTTGACTGTTTCATGCTTTATCCCTCACTGAGGGAGAGCCTCTCAGCCAACTCACTTCAAGCTCTCCTATCCTTTGCTTCTCCATATTATTAAATTCTGTTTCTACTTCTCCATGTATTTTTAGGTCTTCCTATATGTTCTGTTTCCCCTGTAGATTCCAGACAAAGCACTTTCTAGTTATACAAGTCCCAGATTTTCTCAATGTATGTCCTATCCAGCGCCAATGGCTTTTCCTTTGGCCACACTGGTACTTGATTAGTTCTCTCCACTATAGCACTACATTGGGGATTCTGTCATACCATATTTTACAAGTCATCTATTGATAACCAATTCAACATTAGACATTCATTCAACCAACATACATTCATTGGTTACTTCACACTTCATGTATTGTTCCTAACTCTTTCTGTCTGTCTCAGGTTTCCTAATCTTTCTGTCTGTCCCAGGTTTCCTAACTCTTTCTGTCTGTCCCAGGTTTCCTAATCTTTCTGTCTTCCCAGGTTTTCTAACTCTTTCTGTGCTGTCTGTGAGAGAGAGAGAGAGAGAGAGAGAGAGAGAGAGAGAGAGAGAGAGAGAGAGAGAGAGAGAGAGAGAGAGAGTGTGTGTGTGTGTGAATGAGTGTGAGTATGTGTGGGGGTCTGTGTAAGAAAAAAAGGGAGATAACTGAGCGCACACATGTCATGTAACATGCTTTTCCATATATTTTGTGTATTCTTATTTTTCATATTATCATTTTGAATGCCACTTGATTGCATCATGTTTAACATGAACACATGTACATTACTGTAGTGAGAGAGTTAGTGAGAATGAGTGAGTGTGTGTGTGAGGGAGAGAGAGAGAGAGAGGGTAAGAGAGAGAGAGAGAGAGAGAGAGAGAGAGAGAGAGAGAGAGAGAGAGAGAGAGAGAGAGAGAGAGAGAGAGAGAGAGAGAGAGAGAGGGAGAGAGAGAGAGAGGAGAGAGAGAGAGAGAGATGAGAGAGAGTTGAATTGCATCACTATTATTTTGTTTTTAACGTTACACAATGTGTATGTACAATTTTTTCTCAAATTGTTTACAATTTTTGTGAGAATGCTCACGAGAGAATGCTCATGAGAATCGTCAGTGCATGTAAAGTGTGAGAGTTTGTTCATACTAGTTCAAATGATTATGTGAGACATCATGTATGTGTCTAGATGTGAGGAAGTGTGTGGGGGACATATGTGTGCAGGGGATGTGTGTTTAGGGGATGTATGTGTAGAGGGAGTGTGTAGAGGGAGTGTGTGTAGGGGAATGTGTGTGGGGGCTGCGGGATGGGTGTTTGGGGGAACGTGTGTATGGTTGGGGGATGTATGTGTGGGTAGGGAGATGTGTGTGGGTGGGGGATGGGGGTGTGAATGAAGGATGTACCGGTAGGTGGGGGATGTATGGGTGGGTGGGGAGATGTGTGGGTGGGTAGGGGTGTTTGGGTGGATGGTAGGAAGTGTGTGGGTGTTGGTGGGTGAGGGTTGTGTGGGTTGGTGGGTGGGGAATGTGTATGTGGGTGGATGGGTGCAGGGTGTGTTGATTGGTGGGGTGTGTGTGGGATGTGTGGTTGGGGGTCGAGTGTTTGGCTGGGTGGTTGGAGGTGTGTAGATATGGGTGGGTGTGTGTGGGCTGGGGGATGGCTGTGTTTGTGGGGAGATGTGTGTAGGGGGTGTGTTAATAGGGAAGGGTGGGTTGGTGGGTGTTTGGGTGGGTGTGTGTGGGGGATGTGTGGGTGGAGGATGTGTATGGCTTGGTGAGGGTGTGTGTGTGGGTGGGTATGTGTGTAGGTGGGGAGTGTGTATGGGTGGGTGATAAGTGTGGGTGGGTGAGGCATGTTTGAGTGGGTGAGGGATGTGTCTCATAACATTTTAACACGGATTGTTTATGTTTACAACATTCATTTGACAATGTATTTTCCTATGTGAATGTATCATGCACTATTGATGAATGAAAGACGAGCGATTGGAAGGGCCGAATGTAAGACGGGCCTGCACGCCCCATTTGTAACCCTTTTAAAATAAAGTTGAATTGAATTGAATTGTCTCAAGCAGTTACCACTTAGTTTAATAAATGTCTGGGTTTGAAGAGTTAACACAATACTTGTCAGGGACAGAAGCAGGTTTAGCAACAATATTCTGAGTTGGCAATTAAATTTAACACTAGAAGAGAGGAAGTTTAACAAAACAGCTGTCTGGCACCACAAATGTTAACCGTCTGGAAAAAGGCTAGGGCCCAAAGACATCTTATCACAAAGATCAGAAAGAGGCAGTTATCATTTTTGGGCCACATTATGAGAAAAGGAAAACTGAAAAATATGACAACTGAAAAGATTTATGGAAAGAGAGAAAGAGGAAAACCATGAAAGAAGATTCTTGCAAGCTTTTAGTCCTGGCAAGGAAGAGGTGGCAGCACACAAAACGATTCATGCTGTTAGAGATAGCAAGACTTGTAGAAGCCTCGACTCTGCCAGCTGGCATGGCACTTGATGATGATACTAAAGATAGGTGACCATATATTTAACTTCTTGTTACTTTGAGAGTAAAACACTCACGCTTGATTTTTTTCAGTGGCAATGGTCTCCCCTTGGACTTCTACTATAAAATTTCTAAGACAAAAAAGTCTTGTTCAATATGCATCTAAAGTACCAACATTCTTGATGAAACACCCACATAATGAAACAGCCACAGAGATATTGCTATCAACTAGGATAGTATGAATTGTTAAAACTGCAATCTCTGTGTACAATACACAGCTTAACACATGCAACCATATTATTGACATAACAGTTTCTGTAAAAGTACTGTGGTTACACCAACAGTGTGGTGTGTATTTAAGCTGCATTGATTCAATACGGTGCTTTAATATATGTTGAGTTAATTCTGTAGCAGGTATCTGACAAAATATTTCAAATGATGTGAGGCAAAACATTGTGCAATATATCATTTGAGTCTTCATTATTCAAAATAAAGAATGTTATTAAATATTCTGCTGGATAAGGGAGACAACAGCTCATTCGTCTGCTACTGAAACCACGTGGTCATTCACAGACTGCACACATTGACTTGTAGACTTTCATAGGTCGTGTAGACAGGGAATGGTAATTTTCGGGTAGTTAAATTGCCACTCTTCACAACCTGCAGTCATTTCTTTTGGGCAATCTTCAGGTGACAAATCACAGTTAACAAATTTGCTCAATCAAATGGCAACAGGTCAAATGAAGCCAAACTGGCTCATTGTGCACATATCTGAAACACAGTATATTCTGCTCATGGCAAGAGAAGTTAAATATGAGATCAGGAGGCTGAGGATGATTCGCGTGACATTGAGGGCCAGTATAAAGTAACTGAAGCTATATGCTGGTTCTGCAACACCTGAAAATATACAATAATTTACAAAATTAGTTACTTTATATATGTATAAGGTATAATCTATCAGAGACTAAATGGAGAAAGCAAACACATTAATCCAACAAATAAGGAAACAGCTGTGTGTGTGTATATATATATATATATATATATATATATATATATATATATATATATATATATATATATATATATATACACACACACACATATATATATAATTATAAAGAACAATTTGTTCCAAGCGTAGTCTCTATAGATTAAGATGGATAGGACACATTAGTAGGATGGACGACAGTAGCTTATTAAAGGACATCTTTTTAGCTGAATTACTTAATTAGTAATTAGTTCAAATTTACAGACGATAGTTTGTTACATTGTGCTTCAAAAAGGCTTAATAACTACAACCCATGGTGGTAGCGAATGTGACTGAAAGCCAATTCACGCTGTAAATGTTCGTCCACAGTGGTTGCATGTGAAAACATGGTCATTTCCACCATCATGCACCATCTTACGTCTCATGCGCTCAGTGTGTGACCTATCTGCAATCATTTTCTCTTTTGTCTTTATTCCATTTCTGATATTTGCCCTCCATGCAACACGTTCGGCATCGACTTGCTCCCAATGTGCGTTATCAATGCTTGTATAAATCATGTCCAACTTACACACATCTTTGTATCATATAGTAAAACAGGTTTTATATAACATTCAGTACTCTCTTCCTTAAATTCAATTATAGTGACCTATTGCATAAGATAATTTGTATTTTCTTGGCCTATAATGCTTTTAATCTCTGCCAAGCACCTTCCATCTGATGTTATAATTTCACCTAGGTATTTAAATGTAGCCGGTCTACCTGGTCTAGGCGTTACATGACTTTCTCCGTAATCCTGTATACTCTCGTGAGTAACGAGATGCGCGCGAGAATTGGTAGCGGTTCTCTACGCATCTGTAACTTACGGGGTATGTGAGCCGGTGCTCAGAAAGCAATGGCAAACTACTGAGCGTAATCTTGCCAAGAAATCAACAATCAGCTGAAAGATGCTGATGTTGACAGAGATGTCCTGTAAAGGATATGCGGGGGGGGGGGGGGGGGGGGGGGGGGGGATTTTTAATGTATCTATTTGGATAAGCATATTTCTTCTGCTGTTATCTCACATTTTGGTGTCATCTTTTTCTTTTTTTATAACCATTATTTCCATTTTCTTGATATTCATGGAGAGCCCTTTTTTTGCAATCACAGTTACCATAATGTCCAAAAGGTCTTGTACATTTTCCACTATCAATAATTGTCATCTGAATCACTTAGATTGCTTATAATATAACCACCAACTCATATTCCTGGCCTCGCTTTAATCTCTTTTTTTACTTCACTATCCACCCATCCATCATGTGCCATGCCGATAAGCATGGCCGGTCATGTTTTGCCATCTCACTTGATCACCAGAGTCATGGATCAGCTCCGTGTTCTTGTCTCAACCATGCCACGTGGCCAAGCCATCCAGGTATTTACTTCTCGGTCTTCCCCTTGGTCTCTTCCCTTCGATTTTGCCAGTTGTCACCAAGTTCTCCTTCTCATAACATGCCCAAAAAATTTTGACTGTCTACGTCTAATGACTCTAATCAGTTTACGATCTTCATTTGTTTCTTGAAGGATTTGTTCATTGGTTTTTCTGTCTGTCCATGGAATTCTTTGCATTTTCCTCAGAAACCACAATTCCACAGCCATCAGATGTTTTTCAGCTTGACTGCTCATTGTCCACGCTTCGATCCATACAAAAGTACAGGTTCTATGTAGCACTTCAACACTCTTTTTCTCGTTTCAATTGATATCTTTTTATTGGTCAGTATGTTTTTCATCTAGCAAAAGGCTACCTTCGCCATGGCAATTCTTCAAATCTCTACTAATACTCTTCTGCTTCGCTATGTAGAGAGAGAAGAGATCTGGTGACAAAACACATAATAGTCTCACTCCTTGTTTTACTTGTTCATAATTGCCCTCTTTATTTCCCATTTTAATTGCTGCTACTTGTTCCCAGTAAATATTCTGTATTATCCTGAGATATTCCCCATCAATGTTGATATCTTCCAACCCTTTTTTATCATATCAACATGTTTTACTTCATCAGAATTCTTGGTATAAATTATACAGCACTAATATGTCTTTCTCTAGCTGTATGTGGCAAATAAGTGCTTATATGTGTCCATGCTATAATACAGAAATGTCTAGAATAATCTCCCATGGTCTCTCTATCATCTTACCAATTGTTACAACATGTCCATGCTATGATGCAGGGATGTCTAGAAACATCTCCCGTGTTGTTATAACATATCCATGCTATGATGCAGGGATGTCTAGAATCATCTCCCGAGCCTCCATTCATCTTACCAGTTGTTACATGTAAATGCTATGATGCAGGATGTCTAGAATCATCTCCCGTGGCCTCCATTCATCTTACCAGTTGTTACAACATGTCCATACTATGATGCAGGGATGTCTAGAATCATCGTCCTGTGTTGTTACAAAATGTCCATGCTATGATACAGGAATGTCTAGAATCATCTCTCGTGGCCTCCCTATCTTCTTACAAATTGTTACAACATGTCCATGCTATGATGCAGGGATGTCTAGAATTATCTCCCGTGGCCTCTCTATCATCTTACCAGTTGTTACAACATGTCCATGCTATGATGCAGGGATGTCTAGAATTATCTCCCGTGGCCTCTCTATCATCTTACCAGTTGTTATAACATATCCATGCTATGATGCAGGAATGTCTAGAGTCATCTCCCATGGCCTTCATTCATCTTACCAGTTGTTACAACATGTCCATGCTATGATGCAGGGATGTCTAGAATTATCTCCCGTGGCCTCTCTATCATCTTACCAGTTGTTACAACATGTCCATGCTATGATGCAGGGATGTCTAGAATTATCTCCCGTGGCCTCTCTATCATCTTACCAGTTGTTACAACATGTCCATGCTATGATGCAGGGATGTCTAGAATTATCTCCCGTGGCCTCTCTATTATCTTACCAGTTGTTACAACATGTCCATGCTATGATGCAGGGATGTTTAGAATTATCTCCCGTGGCCTCTCTATCATCTTACCAGTTGTTACAACATGTCCATACTATGATGCAGGAATGTCTAGAATCATCTCCAGTGTTGTTACAACATGTCCATGCTATGATGCAGGGATGTCTAGAATCATCGCTATGGCCTCCCTATCATCTTACCAGATGTTACAACATGGGGAGCCCATGATGCTCTCTGCCAGACGAAGTCCATCTGAACCCCCATTAACTTTGCTACATTTCGCATACATCATGATTTAGAACGATTTTACTGGCAATTATTACAAATCTCTCCGTTTACAAAAATCTGGCAGAAACCGCCTGAGCTGGTTTTGTGTAAACAGAAAGAGTTTGTTCTAAATTTGAAATTACCGTGGGGATAACAGGTGTTCCACATTCGAACAATACCTGTGACTATACGTTTTAATTGTTTCAGCTTCAGTATTATTCATGAATTCACTTCATATGAAAAATAACTCTGCAATATGCACCTGACTAGATGAAGCAAAATATGCCAGGCAATAAATCGTACAACATATTGTTTGTGGCTTCTGTGTTTACAATCACTAAGCGAATACATTATTATTACAGTGGTGGTTTCCCCTTGTCTCTCACTGATTTGCACATAGCTGAACACCACCAGCCTTAACACCTTGATGACCAACTTCGACGCTCGACAAATTTCCGGCTATATGGCTTGGTGACCAACTTCAACGGTCAACGAATTAGCGACATGCGGATTTCAAACAAACGGCCTTACAGATAGCCACCGAATCAGGCTGTATCTAGTTGTTTCCTTATTTCAAAATGGCTGTGCTATGCGTGATATCGATAAGAGTGAGTTTCAGCGAGTTTTTTTGTGATATTTGGTTAATTTTTATCAGAATTGAAACTCCGGCATTTTCATCATGTCTGATGATGAAGAACAGGCTAGAAATATAGAGGATTATGACTCTGCCAGCAAATTTGGAGCTGAAAGTGATGTTTTCTGGCCAAGCAGAGATGCTGAAGTGAATGATAGTGTGACTGAAAACAGCGACAACGATGTAGAAGTTGGTCGTGGAGGTGATGAAGGTACTTCTGAAGAAAGAAGTAGGCATGGCACAAGAGACCAGAACATTTCTACAGCTGAAAATTCTGTTTGGAAATTGAGAAAGGCTCTTCAAAATGAACTTATTGAGCTTGACAATCTTCCTCCATACAAAGAACAACAGGCTGTCATGTCAGACACAACTGGGTTTATGCCCACTGATTTTTTCAAGATTTTTTCCCCTGACACTGCCATAGATCTGATCATGTGTGAAGTCAACAGGTATGGTGAAAATCACCTCTCTCAGTACACAGAAAAGAGAGTTAACTTTATATCTACGGTTCACTCCAATGAAGTCATCATGGACAAGACAGGAAAAGGGGAATTCCTGAGGACATAATAATAAACAAGCCAGTGCAAGCTACCCCTACCTACATAAATCCTATAAGGTACCTGCCATTATATAATTATTTAGTTGAAACTACTCTGGTCAATGGGCATATAAGCTACAACACTGCCAACTCTACAAATAAGAATACTGCAAAGAAGTTTAGGCAGGATGTCAGTCTTGCTCTTATTGGACCTGCTGTTCTTCGGCGCAAGGCAACACCTTCAAGACCACAAGTCACGACATCACGACTTACTGAGCGCCATTTTATTGAAAAATATGAAAACCCAAGGTACAAACCAGACTGTAAAGTGTGTAAGGATGCAGGTAAAAGAAGCCAGACTTGCATGTACTGCCCAGATTGCAATACACCTCTAAGCCTGACACCATGTTTCAAGTTATACCACATGGTTGAGGATTATCAACGTTCCAGACAAGACTCTTGCAGAGGTCTACAGCTACAACTTCAACCCCAATTAATGAAGGAGACAGCTCAGACTTCAACTAAAGGTAAGAATTTACAAATACTAATTACTAACCGCCGGCTTTGTGGCTTAGAGGTTATGACTTTTCTCCGTAATCTAGTATACTCTCGTCGGTAACGTGATGACGGTTTGAATCAGCAGTGGTTCGAATCGCATCGGTAACTTACGGGATATGTGAGCCGGCCACTCAGAAAGCAATGGCAAACTACTGAGCGTAATCTTGCCAAGAAATCAACATACAGCTGAAAGATGCTGGTGTTGACAGCGATGTCCTGTAAAGGATATGCAAAAAAAAAAAAAAAATTACTAACCAGTCATTTTTTTAAAAATCCACAAACACCCTTGGTAATGGGAGACAATAATGCTCTGGATTGCTGGTCAACAAAGTGTTCCGTTAAATTAGTGCTCATATTGAGCTTATTTTATTCATTGCCAACCATGCCCCTAACATTTTATAGCTTTTACTTTGAAAACATTCACTAAGAAATATGAAAAGATGATGGTTTTAAAACATCATCTAATTTTTCAATAAATAGCCATACAAATTCAAGATGGCCGCCATGATCATGTGACAAATTTGCATAAAACATATTTTTTTATGCGTAACAACCATTCATAACAGTGCTCTGAAAATTTCAACACCCTACGTTCGTTTAAAATTTTTTAGTGAATTTAATTTTAAAAACCAGTAATTTTTTTTAAAAATCCGCAAACACCCTTGGTAATGGGAGACAGTAATGCTCCGGATTGCTGGTCAGCAAAGTGTTAACTTAAAAAAATAAAACAAACAGACCTTGGAAAGCAAGAAATACACAACCGGAAATGCCTAAAAGGCCGTACCTCAAATATTGCAAGGCTTGCAGGTAAGGCTACTGTGGGAGATGGATGAGCCATGGACCAGGCTGATATAAAGAATGCTCTACGAGAAGTAAGTTTGTGAGAACCAAGCCATGACTGTGAATCTACAACCATGGTCAGACTGCGAGAACGGCAAGTTAAAAGAGATGTGGCCAAACAAGAACACTATGCAGGAAGCCAAAGAAGATTAATAAACCAACACAGAACGGGTGTCGTGAGCCGCTGCACGCTGCGGGATTTACTGAGGATGGGATCCAAGCACTTATGGACTGAATGGTTCGATGTGCAATGAGGATGATATGTCGACTAACTAACTAACTAACCTCAAATATTAAGTCTTGGACTCCGTAACAGAAGGTAGAGCCAAACGGGTTGCTGGTGTTGGTTGAAGCTGACCTGTTGAGGATGACTGGCCTTTGCTTGGGTGTCATGAGGAATTTCTGAACTTCATCCCACTACCAGATTTGAGGAGGAAAAACAACAATCAAACACTAGTTGATTCTGTTCTATGTTTGCATTTGTGAATGATGTCCACGATATACATGCGGTCTGATAATTGGCATTTATGTTTTCTGAATTGGATCCATGTTCTACACATTTGTTTGTGAATGGTGTCTATGTTCTATACGTGGTTTTGTGAATGGTGTTCATGTTCTCTATGTGGTCTTATAAACTGTGTCTATGTCCTATATGTGGTTTTGTGAATGGTGTCTATGTTCTCTATGTGGTTTTATAAACTGTGTCCATGTTCTATATGCGTTTTTGTGAATGGTGTACATGTTTTATATACGTTTTGTGAATGATGTACATGTTCTATGTGTGGTTCCAGAAACACTGTCCATGTTCTATATGTAGTTTTGTGAATGGTGTCCATGTTCCATATGTAGTTTTGTGAATGGTGTCCATGTTTTATATGTAGTTTTGTGAACGGTGTCCATGTTTTATATGTAGTTTTGTGAATGGTGTCCATGTTCTATATGTAGTTTTGTGAATGGTGTCCATGTTCTATATGTAGTTTTGTGAATGGTGTCCATGTTTTATATGTAGTTTTGAGAATGGTGTCCATGTTTTATATGTAGTTTTGTGAATGGTGTCCATGTTCTATATGTAGTTTTGTGAATGGTGTCCATGTTTTATATGTAGTTTTGTGAATGGTGTCCATGTTTTATATGTAGTTTTGTGAATGGTGTCCATGTTCTATATGTAGTTTTGTGAATGGTGTCCATGTTTTATATGTAGTTTTGTGAATGGTGTTCATGTTTCATACGTAGTTTTGTGAATGTTTTATATGTAGTTTTGTGAATGGTGTCCAAGTTCTTTTGTTTTTTTCCCCATGGTGTCCATGTTCTATATGTAGTTTTGTGAATGGTGTCCATGTTCTTTATGTGGTATTTTTTTCCATTGTGTGCATGTTCTATATGTAGTTTTGTCAATAATGTAAATGTTTTATATGTAGTTTTGTGAATGGTGTCCATGTTCTTTATGTGGTTTTTTTTCTTCCATTGTGTCCATGTTCTATATAGTTTTGTGAATGGTGTCTATGTTTTATATAAAGTTTTGTGAATGGTGTCCATGTTCTTTATGTTAGTTAGTTAGTTAGTCGTGGTTCCAACTTCACAGCAACGGGTCTTCCCCATTATGCTCTGTTCCTGTGCCAGTGAATATCACATAAAACGCTCCCCACTGCCCAATGTGAAAAGTGGAAAAGACAGAGTCTCGACAAACAACAGCCCGCACAGATACACTGTGCATAATGCCGCCACCAGAATGTCAACACAATAGTCCCCCACGAAACATCCAGTTTATTTCTGATGGAATTGGCAGTCATTTTCCCATCTGGATGTTTCCTAGATGTTCACCCACACAGTCCACGAAAATACAGTTCATCGTCAATGGCAGTGGCAGTCAACCAGAAGCCCAGCAGCCACGCATTTCTGCATAAGGCACAAACCGGTCAACTCTGGGACATAGTCAGCTGCCATCGCTCCGAACATGCAGTCACGTTCCAAAAAACCTTGGGCAGATTCAAAAGCATTTCACACGAAACTCACAGCGTCGCGCCACGCACTCACTCAGTAGCAGGGCGACGGAACTATAGCCTCCTTAGTCGCCTCTTACGACATGCATGGTAGGCTACAGTATTGCTATTCTTTGCTTCCCTTATGGGCCCCGGCAACACACAGGAGTGTGTTGTTCTTTATGTTCTTTATGTGTTTTTCCCCACACTGCATCCATGTTCTATATGTGGTTTTATAAGCAGGGTCCCTATGTTCTAAAGAGGTGTTGTAAACGGTGTCCATATTGTATATGTGGTGTTGTAAAGGTGTTTATATTTATATGTGATGTTGTAAATGGTGTCCATATTCTATGTGACATTGTAAATGGTGTTCATATTCAATATGTGGTGTTGTAAATGATGTCCATGTTCTACATGTAGTTTTGTAAAAGGTTGCTATGTTCTATATGCAGTTTTGTGATTTACATGTGGTTTTATGAATGGCGTCTACATTCTAACTGTTTATTTATGAATAATGATGCTGTTATTACATCTGTGTGTATCTTTCCTGAACACAACTCACAAATGTTAAAGTGTAAGGCTTTCCTACTTCACCCTTATGCATCCTAGAAACACTTTGCAATATTTGTGTATGTCCATCAAAACATCCCCCACTTCAACGAAACATGTATGAGACAATCATCTTTTCCCCAATGTCTGGAATCATATTCCAGTGATGTATTCGTCCCTGAAGTAAACAGTCACATTATGAGTCACTGACCCTAAAGTAAACAGTTGTGCTATGAGTAATTGACTCTGAAGTAAACAGTTAAATTATGAGTCACTGATCCTGAAGTAAACAGTCGTGCTATGAGTAATTGACCCTGAAGTAAACTGTCATGCTATAAGTCACTGATCCTGATATAAACAGTCAAATTATGAGTTACTGACCCTGAGGTAAACAGTCATGCTATAAGTCACTGATCCTGAAGTAAACAGTCAAATTATGAGTGACTGACCCTGAAGTAAACAGTCAATTTATGAGTCACGGACCCTGAAGAAAACAGTTAAGTTATGAGTTACTGACCCTGAAGTAAACAGTCAAGATATGAGTCACAGACCCTGAAGTAAACAGTCAAGGTTTCTTTTTCTTCTGCATTCTTCCAGAGTGTTTTTTTTAGACTAATTGCATTGGGACATTTGGCTCTTATTGTTGTGGTGTTGTCCACATCTCAGCTGGTCAAGTTAGAACAGCCAAAGACATCATGGTCAATCCTCAGGGGAAGGCAGGGGCAGACCATGGGCATTCCCCGCCATCCAGGGAGGCTTCCTTAATTGCAGAGCCAACACACAGCGCTCTGGTACTGGGCTCACCCAAGGAGTGATCACGTCCTGCGCATGTCTGCTTTACTTCCTCACTTCTATATATTGGGCATTTTGTTTGCTACTTGCCACTCCCCAGAATGGTTGTACAAATTTGCTCTTTCGAACACTCAAACGATGACTCTGGCTTCACGATGCGGTTATATTTTCAAAACTCAAAGCCTGCCTTGCTAATTTGTGTTGGCTGGGAAGATCCTGATTGGGTGCATCTCACGTAGCCATCTGAGACAATGAATGTCAGACGCGGGACTGATCTTACAGTCAAGATACGAGTCACAGACCCTAAACCAGTCAACTTATGAGTTACCAATCCTGAAACAGTCAAACTATGAGTCACTGACACTGACACAAACTGAGAAGCATGAGTCACTGACCCTGAAACAAACAGTTAATCATGAGTCACTGACCCAGAAGCAAAAGGTCAATATATCAGCCACTAATCCTGAAGCAAACAGTCAACCTATGAGTTCACTCTGATTTAAAAGCAGTTATTCTATGAGTCACCAACTCTGAAGCACAATTCATCCACAAATCACTAATAGAACCTATTTCCACCGGGAAGGTTAACCCGGTCAACAAATGCCCACAGAGGTCGGATGTGTCGGCCTAACGGCGCAAGAACGCAGCTCTGCTGTAAACAGGCACAACACAATCACGTCCGAAAAAAAACAACTCCGGATGAACGCAGCAGAATAAGAAGAACCTATTTTCCCCTTTGTTTACCATTGTCAGTCTACCCATTGTTCTATACTCAGCAGAATATGAACCTCAAAGATAGCCAATTGTTTACTTTGTTTAACTTTGAATGACATTTCTTCATTTTCTTTTTAGTCCTTACCAAATAATGCTAGTCATCATATTTCTCCACAGCCTCATGTCTCGTGTGCTACTAATAAATTCTATCTCGAGCATAGTTCTTACACACATAGCTACACCTATTAGCTGTGGATTAGCTTTCCCTATTACCAGTATCCCTCGCCACCCCGATTTCAGAGATACTTGTAATTTATGTCCTAAAGTCAAGGACGAGAAGACAATATGTTAGTCTAAATGATTGGTCTAAGGGTAGTAAATGACAGGCTTGACCAGATGTCAAATGAATCTGTGACAATACAGCAATGAAAGACCTTTGAATATGCTGTAATAACAAATACGTCATCCTCCACAATTATTGTCTGAGCATGGCTGGCCTTGGTTGGTTCAACGCTGATGGGCAGCTTGAATTCACAGCGACAATAACTGCAAAATAGATTAAAAGTTTGAATTCAGGGATAATAACTGAAAAATAGATGGGAAGTTTGAAATCATAATGGCAATAACTGGAAAATAGATTAAAAGTGTGAATTCAGGGATAATAAGTGAAGAATATATGGGAAGTTTAGAATCACAATGACAACAACTGGAAAATAGATTTAAAATGTGAATTCAGGGATAATAAGTGAAAAATAGATGGGAAGTTTGAAATCACAACGGCAATAACTGGAAAATAGATTAAACGTGTGAATTCAGGGATAATAAGTGAAAAATAGATGGGAAGTTTGAAATCACAATGGCAATGCAATTAGTTGAAGATATAACTGGGGCATGTATATTGTGGACGATATAACTAGGACATTTATACTGTGGAAGGTATAACTAAGACACGTATATTGTGGAAGATATAGCTAGGACATGTATATTGTGGAAGATATAACTAGGACACGTATATTGTGGAAGGTATAACTAGGACATGTATGTTGTGGAAGATATAACTAGGACATGTATATTGTGGAAGGTATAACTAGGACATGTAGATTGTGGAAGGTATAACTAGGACATGTATATTGTGGAAGGTATAACTAGGACATGTATGTTGTGGAAGGTATAACTAGGACATTTATACTGTGGAAGGTATAACTAGGACACGTATATTGTGGAAGATATAACTAGGACATGTATATTATGGAAGGTATAACTAGGACATGTATATTGTGGAAGGTATAACTAGGACATGTATATTGTGGAAGATATAACTAGGACATGTATATTGTGGAAGGTATAACTAGGACATGTATAGTTGTGGACGATATAACTAGGACATGTATATTGTGGAAGGTATAACTGGACATGTATATTGTGGGAAGATATACTAGGACATGTATATTGTGGAAGGTATAACTAGGACATGTACTATTGTGGAAGATATAACTAGGACATGTATATTGTGGAAGGTATAACTAGGACATGTATTTGTGGAAGATATAACTAGGACATGTATAGTTGTGGAAGGTATAACTAGGACATGTATGTTGTGGAAGATATAACTAGGACGTATATTGTGGAAGATATAACTAGAACATGTATATTGTGGAAGATATAACTAGGACACTGTATGTTGTGGAAGGTATAACTAGGACATGTATATGTGGAAGATATAACTAGGACATGTAGATCTCGTGGAAGGATTATACTAGGACATGTGTTGGAAGGTATAACTAGGACATGTATATTGTGGAAGGTATAACTAGGACATGTATATTGTGGAAGTATAACTAGGACGTATATTGTGGAAGATATAACTAGGACATGTATGTTGTGGAAGATATAACTAGGACACGTATATTGTGGAAGATATAACTAGGACATGTATGTTGTGGAAGGTATAACTAGGACATGTATATTGTGGAAGGTATAACTAGGACACGTATATTGTGGAAGATGTAACTAGGACATGTATGTTGTGGACGGTATAACTAGGACATGTATGTTGTGGAAGATATAACTAGGACATGTATATTGTGGAAGGTATAACTAGGACATGTATATTGTGGAAGGTATAACTAGGACATGTATATTGTGGAAGATATAACTAGGACATGTATGTTGTGGAAGGTATAACTAGGACACGTATATTGTGGAAGATATAACTAGGACATGTATGTTGTGGAAGGTATAAATAGGACATGTATATTGTGGAAGGTATAACTAGGACACGTATATTGTGGAAGATGTAACTAGGACATGTATATTGTGGAAGATATAACTAGGACATGTATATTGTGGAAGATATAACTAGGACATGTATATTGTGGAAGGTATAACTAGGACATGTATATTGTGGAAGGTATAACTAGGACATGTATATTGTGGAAGGTATAACTAGGACATTTATATTGTGGAAGATATAACTAGGACATGTATATTGTGGAAGATATAACTAGGACATGTATATTGTGGAAGATATAACTAGGACATGTATATTGTGGAAGATATAACTAGGACATGTATATTGTGGAAGATATAACTAGGACATGTATGTTGTGGAAGGTATAACTAGGACATGTATATTGTGGAAGGATATAACTAGGACATGTATATTGTGGAAGGTATAACTAGGACATGTATATTGTGGAAGATATAACTAGGACATGTATGTTGTGGAAGGTATAACTAGGACACGTATATTGTGGAAGATATAACTAGGACATGTATGTTGTGGAAGGTATAACTAGGACATTTATATTGTGGAAGATATAACTAGGACATGTATGTTGTGGAAGATATAACTAGGACATGTATATTGTGGAAGATATAACTAGGACATGTATATTGTGGAAGGTATAACTAGGACATGTATATTGTGGAAGATATAACTAGGACATGTATATTGTGGAAGGTATAACTAGGACACGTATATTGTGGAAGGTATAACTAGGACATGTATGTTGTGGAAGGTATAACTAGGACACGTATATTGTGGAAGATATAACTAGGACATGTATATTGTGGAAGGTATAACTAGGACATGTATGTTGTGGAAGGTATAACTAGGACATGTATAATGTGGAAGGTATAACTAGGACATGTATATTGTGGAAGATATAACTAGGCACTGTATATTGTGGAAGATATAACTAGGACATTATATTGTGGAAGATATAACTAGGACATTTATATTGTGGAAGGATATAACTAGGACATGTATATTGTGGAAGGTATAACTAGGACATCGTATATTGTGGAAGATATAACTAGGACATGTATGTGTGGAAGGTATAATCTATGACACGTATATTGTGAAGATACTATTTGTGGAGTACTAGGACATGTATATTGTGGAAGATATAACTAGGACACGTATATTGTGGAAGATATAACTAGGACATGTATATTGTGGAAGGTATAACTAGGACATGTATATTGTGGAAGGTATAACTAGGACATTTATATTGTGGAAGGTATAACTAGGACATGTATATTGTGGAAGATATAACTAGGACATGTATATTGTGGAAGATATCACCAGGACATGCATAACCAGGACATGTATAACCAGGACATGTATACTGTGCAAAACTTAACCAGGACATGCACAATTATGACATGTATACTGTGGAGGACTTAACTACAAGTACTCATAGTACATGTATGCTCAGAAAGACTAACTACATAATCATAAGTTGTAAAGACTAAGTTGTAAAGACTAAGTAGGACCCATATGCTGTTAAAGATGAGTTAGGATATAAATGTGTGAAAAACTAACTAGGACATATGTTATGGACCACCTAGGACATAAAAGTAAAGGACTCATTTACACGTCGTGTACTGGGCATATGGTCCTCGACCTATATTTGTACAGACCAATCAGCACTCAGCGGGTAATATGGTCTGTTATCATGCCAGCTGCCTTCATTTCCCAAGACATTTTCTGGTAACCATTTTGGGCTGGGTAGACCAAGGAGTTCAGGTCAATTAAAAAACTCTCCTTGATGCAGATTTGAGCCATGATTGCCAGGCAGGCCACTAGCCACAATGGTACTGCAATTCCCACCTCGGACATACAAGCTACTAATTCCTGGATGTCCTTGCTACTTGTTTCATGAGCAAGAATTTACGTGGTGAAGTGGAAGTTGGTTTCCTCTATGCTCAATTGTGAACTTACATGCTGAAGTTATAGCTGGTTTGTTGTATACTCAATTGTGAACTTACATGCTGAAGTTGTAGTTGGTTTGTTGTATACTCAAGTGTGGACTTATATGCACAAGTTGCAATTGTAGACAGTGTGTTGTATGCTCACGCGTGAACTTACATGAAGAAGTTGTACTTGGTTTATTGCATATGAACTAAAGCATGAACTTATATATTTGTAGGTAGTGTGTTGTTGTTGTTGTTGTAGGGGGCTGAGTGGTCTCGCGGTAAGGTGAATGCCTCGAGTGCTGGAGGTCCTGGGTTCAAGCCCCGGTGAGGGCCGGGATTTTTTCACATTGACTTCTAGTAATAAAATTTCACCTGGTCTCTGAGTGGTGATTGTTGCCCGTGTGTATTGTTGCACACATAAAATATCCCTTGGCAGTTGGAAATCGAAAAAGAGTAGCCTATCAGCGCTGCCCAGGCAAAATTTTGAGTTAAAAATCTACCCAAAGTATTTCAGGATCCTTGCTGGTGCTACGAAGTTTTTGCACTGAGCTGAGATTCTTCGGACTCTGGCTTGAGTTAGTAGAACTGAGCACTTTTGGGTTATACCAGTGGGCCGTGATGTTGATCCGTCGACTAAACTAATGTAGCAGTATACATCCTGTATACTCACATGTGAATTTACATTCTGAAGTTGTAATTGGCTTGTTGTATACTCAAGTGCAAACATACATTTTGAAGTAATAGTTGATTTGTTTTACACTCAAGTGTGAACTTAAATTCTGAAATTGTAGTGATTTGTTGTGTTATTCAAGTGCTATCTTAAATGTCGAAGTTGCAGTTGGTTTACTGTACATAACCAGACCAAGAACTTACATGTTGAAGTTGTAATCCCCAGGGTAGTTTGTGTGAAGTACAAATTTCTTAACACGATGTGTCACAGCATCAAACAGGAAGTCCTGTAATGAGCACCTCAAATCAATTACAACAAGTCACACAAAGAACCTGGCACGTGGATGGGAACAGTCACATATATAAAATACAGATCTATTGTGATATAAATAAACAATGAGAATCTGCTAATGTTTAGTTAAAAGAAAGATCCATTTAATATGCTTTTAGTTACATTTTGTCAGGTCTTAGTCAGATATGACTGAACTACCATATGACAGTAGATGGTACTACCTGCTTTGTTTGTGCCAAATGCTGGGCGGCACTCTCCCAACCCGACACCCCACATTGTGCCAATGGCTTTGGGCAGAGGAGCACAATTGGGAGGGTACAAGCCTTACCCTAGTGTGAGGAAATGCAACCTAAACACAAAATGTCATGGCAGGGCAGACCAGGCCCTAAGCCTTGGTTGGCAGCTGGTCTAGGATGGAAGCTCCGACAGGTGGACAATTAAAGCACTGCTTTGCTGATACAGTAGCTTCTGCAGCTTGTCTTGTTCCAGACGTATTGGTGGTACCTTTCCTCTAGAGTAAACTATACAGGCCGAGAGATGGAAATGCTGCATGGGCAACACATGGTTTCTAAATTCAGCCCAAGCTTTGTGTTATGAAGAGGTATAAATTCATTTTACAAACTATCGTCTGTCAAGAAGGCAAGGTGCCAGTCAGTCATTCAACCACATTTCCATATTTACAGTTTTGGTTATTGTTGGATAAATGTTTGTATGCCATTCCTCCTGGTGTCCCAAATTGTCCATCTGTTCAACCAAATTTCCACATTTATGACTTTGGTTATTGTTGGGATGTTTTGATGTTTGTTCCTGTACACCATTGTTCTTCCTTGACCTCTTCTTTAGTAGTTTGTCTGCTATGTCATCAATAAGTCAGTTTGCATTTTTGAGAAAACTCACCACTCCCTGTGTAAAGTAAATAAGTCAGCACTGCATGCTAAGTATGAGAATGTAGAGAATAATTGCACAGAACTCACACTTCCAATATACAGTAACTGAAGTAGTGTAAACGTAGTACTTTTCTTAGCAAGCCAAGTGAGTATAAGAATGCCGTGAATAGACTAGTTTACCCTGTATGTGTAAAGTAATTGAAGAAGCGGTTTTTTTAGAAATAGTTCTTTTCTTAGCAAGCTAAGTGAGTATAAGAGTATGAGAATGCAGTGAATAATTGCACAGAAGAACTCATCTTTCCCAGTGCAAAATAATTAAAGAATTAATCGGCACTGCAAGCTAACTGAGTACAAGAATGCTGTGAATAATTGCATAGAAGAACTCATCTCTCCCAGTAAAGTAATTAAAGAATTAGTCGGCACTGCAAGCTAACTTAGTAAGAGAATGCTGTGAATAATTGCACAGAAGAACTCATCTCTCCCAGTAAAGTAATTAAAGAATTAGTCGGCACTGCAAGCTAACTTAGTAAGAGAATGCTGTGAATAATTGCAAAGAAGAACTCATCTCTCCCAGTGTAAAGTGTACTACTGGAAAAGTGTAAAGTAATTAAAAAATTAGTCAGCACTACAAGCCAATTAAGTACGAGATTGGTGTGAATAATTGTACAGAAGAACTCATCTCTCCCAGTGTAAAGTATGTAAAGAATTAGTCGGCACTGCAAGCTAGAGTACGAGAATGCTGTGAATAATTGCACAGAAGAACTCATCTCTCCCAGTGTAAAGTAACTAAAGAAGCATTCATTTAGGAGTAGTTCTTTTTAAGCAAGCTAAGTGAATATAAGAGTATGAGAATGCAGTGTGAATAATTCCTTAGAATAACTCACCACTCCCAGTGTAAAGTAATTGAAGAAGTAGTCGGCACTGCTGGACCTAATGTGTCTGTGTGCATCAGGCAGGTGGATCTTCATCTTGTCTTCAGACTTGTAAAACTTTCGGCTGGGGCAGCCTAAGGCACTCACAACATCCTGAACATGAAGAGAGGTCAGCTTCAGTCATCCCACACACATTTTGCAAACTACCAATCAATCAATCAATCAACATTCTGTCACAATGAGGGTTGGCAGCAATGATCTCAAATTCTGCTTGTCTCTTGATCTGGTGGTACACTCTGAGAGACTGATGTATGTTTATCTCTTAATGTTATCTTCCAATATGTACTGTTTTCAAGATCAACCGTATATTCATATTTCAAAGTCAACTGCCTATCCAAATTTTAAAGTCAACTGTCTATTCATATATCTGCAACTGACCAATTCATTTGGGTTCACATCCTATCTTTATCAAACTTTGAAACTATTCATTAGTACTCTGATCTTTTAATTCAGATCTCATTAGGAGCATTTGAGTTCAGTGCATAAACTTTGTAGCACAGAAGAGGATTCCAATTTGCAGCAGTCTACTTTCTTCATGGTATCACCATACAGGACCTTCATTTGCTGATGAATTTCTCTGGATATTATCCGTTCACTTCTGCTCACATAATGGATAACAGAGCATTGCATCTCCTAGGTGCATGTCACTAGTGGGTTGGCCATTTTTATGTGGTTTATCTGCACCATTAAGCCACCTGCAGGACACCCTCTCAAACCAAGTATATGAAAATAAAGGACCACTGTCCACATTATGAGCTGTATCCAGCATATGGTGCTAGCCCCATATTTGAAGACCAATCAACACTTGATCACAGTCTCTAAATTCAGCCTAGGCTGTGTGCTCATCATCATGTGCCATGCTAATAAGTGTGGGCAGTCATGTTTCGCCATCTCACTCGATCACCAGAGTCGTGGATCAGCTCTGTGTTCTTGTCTCAACCATACCACGTGGCCAAGCCATCCAGGTATTTACTTCTCTGCTTTCCTCTTGTTCTCTCCCCCTCAATCTTGCCAGTTGTCACCAAGTTCTCCAATTTATTTCTTCTCATAACGTGACCAAAAAATTTTGACTGTCTACATCTAATTTCTCTAATCAGTTTACAGTTTTCATTTGTTTCTTGTAGAACTTGCTCACTGGTTTTTCTGTCTGTCCATGGTATTCTATGCATTCTCCTCAGAAACCACATTTCCACAGCCATCTGATGTTTTTGAGCTTGTCTGTTCATTGTCCATGCTTCACATCCATACAAAAGCACAGGTTCTATGTAGCACCTCAGCATGATGATGAATAAATTTACGGTTTTCATTTGTTTCTTGTAGGACTTGGTTATTGCTTTTTTCTGTCTGTCCATGTCCTACAGGAAACCAATGAAAACTGTAAACTTTGTGCTATGGAGAGGTATAACTCCATTTGAAAATCTATCATCTATCAAGACTCCCGGTCCCCAACATGGCGGTTAGGCAATGAACCATTAAGTGCTCTGGCATGTTTATGCTTGTGGCTACGGTTTGCATTCACATTTTCCTCATGTTGGACTGGTAGTACATGGTTCCGTCACCCTGCTGAGTGAGTGTGTGGCGGGACACTGTGAGATTAGTGTGGAATGCTTTTACATCTGCCCGCTGTTGTTTGCACAGTCAACTGCATGTTCAGAACAATGGCCGGCTGTCGCTGACTTAACTGGTTTACCTTTTCAGTTCACAAGTGCATTTTTCAAGAGACTCCTGGGCATCGTCGCTGGAGCTACGGAGTTCGTGCTTCGTGCTGTACTTTCGGTGGGTCGCCCTGTGGAAAGAGACCGAGCATTGTGGGATAAAACCCGAGTCAATGAAGTCCTTCTGGTGACTGCCGATTCCATTGACAATAAACTGTATTTTTAATAAAGGACTTTTGTGTTGGCATTGTGGCGGCGGCATTATGCACAGTGTACCTGTGCGGGCTGTTGGCTTGCCGATACTCCTGTCTGTTACACTTTTCACATTGGACAGTGGAGAGCATTTTGTGTGATATTCACAGGCATAGGAACGGAACATAATGGTGACGACCCGTTGCAGTGAAGTTGGAACCGCGTCTAATTAACTAACTAAATACCAACTAACTAACTATTAAGACAGCAAGATACCTGTGTGCCCTTGCACCCCAGGACATGTTCTGGTACCCATCTTAGGCTAGGTCAACCTGGGAGCCCAGGCCAATGAACAAAACATGTACTGCCTCATATCAAAACCAATAATAAAACAACACCAACATAATGCTCCCCCACACATAAAGGTATAACAGATTCTGAGTAACCCAGACTTAACCGTACTTAAAGGTGTAACAGATTCTGAGTAACCCAGACTTAACCTTACATAAAGGTGTAACAGATTCTGGGTAACCCAGACCTAACCGTACATAAAGGTGTAACAGATTTTAGGTAACCAAGACCTACCTGTACATAAAGGTATAACAGATTCTGGGTAACCCAGACCTACCTGCACAGAGTCTCCAAACCTGACAATCCTCTCCACAGACTTCTTGCGTGGATCGACTAGTTTACCCTGTATGTTACCTGCAGCAGGAGAAAATCACTGTCAACGTTGTCATGACTACAGCATCAAGTTTTACAATTATTCCTTAAGCTAATAGCATTACAATAATCTCATGCCAATGGTTACAAAAATAAAGAAACATCTTTTCTGGAATTTGTAGAAAAGGACTAAAGAAGAAATATTTTGGCATTGGTTAAAGGGAGAAAGAATTATCCTGGTATCTGTTAAAAGAACAAAAAAATGACTTGGCATTGGTAAAAAGAGCATATTTTTCATACATTTTTTAAGAGCAAACAAATGTCCTCGCACTTGTTAAAAGAACAAAGAAATGTCCTTGAATTTGTTAAAAGTGCAAAGAAATGCTAGACATTTATTACAGGAAATCAACAGGGAAACCTTTTGAGGCCACTAAGACAGTCCATAAATAAACACACATAGAATTGTTTAGCATTTATAGAAGGAGAAGTAGTAAGTAGAGATCAGAGGACACACTAGACAACATAAAATTTGAAAGCTATATTTACTGACCGGGATTCAAACCTGTCATCTCCAAATGACGACAACGCCTCGCTGCAGGAACAAGTGTTGTGTAGTTGGTCATGCGTCGATGTACACTTGTTCCTGCAGCGAGGCGCTGTCTTCATTTGGAGGTGACAGGTTGAAACCCCGGCCGTTAACTATGGCTTTCAAATTTTATGTTGTCTAGTGCATCCTCTAATCTCTACTTCCTACTTCTCCTTCTATGAGCGCCAAACAATACTATGTGTGTTTATTTACAGACATTCATTACATGAGCAAAGAATCATAATCTAGAATTTGTGAAAAGACCAAATAATTATATTCTGGAATTGAGCAAAGGATTATATTCTAGAACTTGTTGAAAAAGCAAAGAATTATATCCTGCAATTGGTTAAAAGAAGACCAAAGAATTATATTCTAATTGGTTACAAGAAAAAAGGATTATATTCTAGACGTGGTTGAATGAGCAAAGAATTATATCTTGAAATTGGTTAAAAGATCAACGAACTATCCAGGCATTGGTTAAAGGAGAAAAGAATTATTCGATAGAACTGGTCAAAAGAGCAAAGAACTATTACATTATTGGTTAAAGGATGGTGGTATATACATTCACTCACGCTCAGATGGCGGACTCTACAATGCTTAGAGATTGAGGCCAAGACCAAAATTAGGAGGGTACTGATCAGAGAGCTGCTGTTTGCAGATGATGCTGCAATTACAATGCACTCTGAGGAAGAATTACGTCTACTTTCTGCATTCTCCAATGCTTGTTCTGAATTTGGTTTAACAATTAGCAAAAAGAAGACACAGATTATGTCACTAGGTGCACAAGGGGTACCATCAATCTTTATTGACGACGCCGAACTAGAGATGGTAGACCATTTATATATCTAGGATCAGTGGTAAATAGCAAATTATCCCTAGATCAGGAAATCAACATCCGGATTGGTAAGGCAGCAACATCAATGAACAGGTTAAGAAAAAGAGTCTGGGAGAACAGGAAGCTTACTCATAAAACAAAAGTCCTTGTCTATCAAGCCTGTGTCCTTAGTACTCTTCTTTATGGCAGTGAAGCCTGGACAACTTACTCACGCCAAGAGAAATGTTGAAACAGCTTCCATATGCGATGTCTGCGAAGAATACTTGGTATTAAGTGGAAAGACAAAATCACAAATATTGAAGTATTGGAAAGATCAGGTTGTGTGACAGTTTGCTCCATGCTCGGTCTTTGTAGACTTAGATGGATAGGACACGTTAGGAGGATGGATGATGGTAGAATACCAAAGGACATCTCTTTTGGTGAATTACAGATGGGTAGGAGATCTTGGGGTCGGCCTCTGCTACGATACAAAGATGTGTGTAAGCGGGACATGATTGATACAAGCATTGATAATGAACATTGGGAGCAAGTCGCCGCTGAACATGATGCATGGAGGGTAAATATCAGAAACGGAATAAAGACAAAAGAGAAAATGATCGCAGATAAGTCACACACCGACCGTGTGAGATGTAAGATGGTGCATTTTGGTGGAAATGACTATGTGTTCACATGCATCTATTGTGGACGAACATTTCCAGCGCGAATTGGCCTTATCAGTCCCATTCGCTACCGCCATGGGTTGTAGTCATTATGCCTTTTTGAAGCAGAATGTAACAAACTATTGTTTGTCAATACGGCAAGGTGCCAATGAATATGAATTAAGGAGAAAAGAATTATACACTAGAATTGTTTGAATAAGCTAAGAATTATATCTTGAAATTGGTTAAAAGATCAAAGAACTATTCTGGCATTGGTTAAAGGAGAAAAGAATTATATGCTAGAATTGGTTTAAAGAGCAAATAAATATATTTTGGAATTAGTTTAAAGAGCAAAAAAATATATCCTGCAATTGGTGAAAAGAGCAAAAAAATGTCCTGACACTAACTACTCAAAATCAACAGCGCCCACTAGCAACAATAGTGTATGACATACATGATGCTGCTACATACAAGTGTGGCAACTTTTCTTAGGTCCATTGTATTGTCAATCATCAATTACTTTAGAAGAAAAACATACATAAAAAATGCTAGAGAATTTCTAACGTCCATATGACTGAACACCTTGGATACAACATATCCACTTCAAAAAGGCACAATCTTTCACACACCTAAAAGACTATATAGAGTAGTTACAATTTCAGACTGGCATGTGCAGCGTAAGGCTAATCATATTGGTGTGATTTACCACACAGTGATAGTTGTTTTATTTATTACATCTTAGAGGGATATGACATAACAACCTTCACAAAGATACAGTGTTTTGCACATGTAGAATGCTCAGGCTCTCTCTGTCTCTCTGTCTCTCTCTCACAATTAGTCAGCCACAATGCTTTGCATTCAACATAATAAATGATAATTCAACATAAGTAATCATCATCATCAAGTGCCATGCCAGCTAGTGTAGGCATTCATGGCTCTCCAAAGATCTCAGTCTTTGGTGTTCTGGATCAACTCTGCTGATAATATTCTTCTTTGCCACTGTCTCAATCCATCCAGCATAATTTCTCTTAGTCTGCCTCTGCCACTCTTCCCCTTGATCTTTCAAGTTGTCACGATGTTCTCCAATGCCTCTCTTCTCATCACATGACCAAAGAAGCTGCTTGTCTCTTTCTTATTGTTGTATATAATGTTCTAGTTTTATTAGTCTCTTACAGGCAATCGTTGTTAGTTACTCTTGCAGTCCAAGGAATTCGCAACATTCGTCTGAGAAGCAACATCTCTGTTGCCTCCAAGTTCTTCCTAATTCTACATATGTTTCCATTAAAGCACTCCACACTCGTACCTCAAAGCCACACTGTCCCCTAGGTGTTACGAGAAACAATATAGATACAGACATGTGATGAGATCAATTCTACTCACCCTCAGTAACAAGCAAGTACTGTTCCCCAGGTGTAATGAGAAATATAGACAGAGACATACAGACATTTGATGAGATCAATTTACTCACCCTCGGTAACAAGCAAAAATTTCAAGCCAGACGTGACATTGTTGTCTCGTAAAACCTCCAGGCATTCCAGAAAACAGTTACCATAGAAACATGACACTGGAAGTGCTGGAGCCCTGCGCGACAGACACAATAAAGATACATGAAGACTCCTCTTGTACCTTTCGGTGTCGAGATGAAGTATAAACAAAGGGAAAATGCCTATTTATGAGCTTCATAAATACAACTGGCAAGATCGAGGAGAAGAGAACAAGGGGAAGGTAGAGAAGTAAATACCTGGATGGCTTGGCCACATGGCATGGTCGAGACAAGAACACCGAGCTGATACATGACTCTGGTGATCAAGAGAGATAGCGAAATATGACCGCCCAAGCCTATCGACATGGCACATGACGATGATGACATCGAGATTCTGATGTTATTCTCTCTGTCCATAGTTTAAATAGTTGGCCTTTTCTTCTGGTTCCATTTGGTCTGTACATCATATAACACATAAATTGGTCAGTTTTGGTATTATACCAGCACACAAGCCACAACATAAGTTAATAAACTTGTTTCCAAGCCATGTGCCAGATTGGAGATACAATGCTAAGCTGATATTTTTATACCACCTGGAAATGTGATCAGAATCATGCTGGCCATTGTTAAGTTCCATTCTGTACGAAGCATGCTGGCAAAGGTGAAGACAGGCATGCTTCGTGCAGAATGGCATGCATCGATTCAGAGATCGCGGGTTGTGAGCATTCGCTGGATCTTTTCTCCAGGACACTCTAGTGTGGTTGGAAATGAACAGGCAGACAGATTGACTGGGGTAACATTGTTAAGGGGTGATTTGATGCATAAGGTAGATGTGGTGAAGGCCTGCTGGGAGCATGTAAACAATGCAGATGAACAGATAGACTATCATGGTCTAGAGAGAATGCAGCAGCAAGGGGTGGTCAGGGGATCTGGTTGACAGTCAGTCCATCATTCAGAGGTAAAGCAAGACGGTAGCATAATCAAATCACAAAGGGCACCATTAGTATTGGAACTCTTTGCTGGCTGTTGAAGATGAGGACAGTGATGTCGGTTCTGGACTCAAGTCAACTTCCCAGAGTGGAGGAGCCATGGCTGAGAGGTAGAGTGTCCACTTCAGGCTCACAAAGTCCTAAGTTTGATCTCAGTATACAGCTGGGAATGTTTCCAAGAACCACTGTTATCTAGAGATACCACTCATCCTCTGGTCTCTTGGGTAGTGGTTCAATCTTAGTACAGAGCTGGCAATGTCTCCAAGAACCACCGTTATCTAGAGATACCACTCATCCTCTGGTCTCTTGGGTACTGGTTCAATCTCAGTACAGAGCTGGCAATGTCTCCAAGAACCACTGTTATCTAGAGATATCACTCATCCTCTGGTCTCCTGGGTACTGGTTTGATCTCAGTACAGAGCTGGCAATGTCTCCAAGAACCACTGTTATCTAGAGAAATCACTCATCCTCTGGTCTCTTGGGTAGTGGTTCAATCTCAGTACAGAGCTGGCAATGTCTCCAAGAACCACTGTTATCTAGAGATATCACTCATCCTCTGGTCTCTTGGGTAGTGGTTTGATCTCAGTACAGAGCTGGCAATGTCTCCAAGAACCACTGTTATCTAGAGATACCACTCATCCTCTGGTCTCTTGGGTAGTGGTTTGATCTCAGTACAGAGCTGGCAATGTCTCCAAGAACCACTGTTATCTAGAGATATCACTCATCCTCTGGTCTCTTGGGTACTGGTTCAATCTCAGTACAGAGCTGGCAATGTCTCCAATAACCACTGTTATCTAGAGATACCACTCATCCTCTGGTCTCTTGGGTACTGGTTCAATCTCAGTACAGAGCTGGCAATGTCTCCAAGAACCACCGTTATCTAGAGATACCACTCATCCTCTGGTCTCTTGGGTAGTGGTTTGATCTCAGTACAGAGCTGGCAATGTCTCCAAGAACCACTGTTATCTAGAGATACCACTCATCCTCTGGTCTCTTGGGTACTGGTTTGATCTCAGTACAGAGCTGGCAATGTCTCCAAGGACCATTGTTATCTAGAGATATCACTCATCCTCTGGTCTCTTGGGTAGTGGTTTGATCTCAGTACAGAGCTGGGAATGTTTCCAAGGACCATTGTTATCTAGAGATATCACTCATCCTCTGGTCTCTTGGGTAGTGGTTTGATCTCAGTACAGAGCTGGGAATGTTTCCAAGGACCATTGTTATCTAGAGATATCACTCATCCTCTGGTCTCTTAGGTAGTACAAATCCTAGCCTTCTCAAGTAAGGGGACAAAACAGGAGGTCCCATGTACAACTTGTTCATGGTAAACATCCCATGGCAGATGGAAATTGCGCAGAAAAGGCTGTAAGGCAAAATTGTCAGGAAAATAAACCTACCATGCAGGACACTGACAAAGGAAATAAGAATGTGAATTTCTAACCTCAGAAATGCTGTAAATTATAGACAGCATGCCAGAGTTATCAAATGATGCTAACTATTAAAGTAGAACACACAGCTTTATTTGGTAATATTGGCAGCTAAATCACTTTACAATATTTGGAATTCTATGGGGATTGTAATGCTGATGACACCGTCTTGATAGCAACAAGTCAGAAGGAACCACAGATTTGATAGATACAGTGATTGATGAAAGTGAAAACTTTCCTTTAGCTTGAATAATAGGAACACAGAAGTCATGGTGATATCAAAGAAACAGACTGTGCCTAAATGTACAATTCATCGTAGCATATGAAGAAGTATGATCACCCACGCCAATCCGCACGGTCCTTGATGATGATGATGATGATGGAGACTGTCTGGGAAGGAAGGGCAATGAGGAAAGGAAATGAACACCCCATCTCAATATGTCATGGCCTAAAATATGTGTTGTCCAAATACTGAACTCCGGCTCTGTGGTGAAAGGGGTAAGAACGCAGTACGTAATCCTGCATACCCGCATTCGAAACACAGCTGCGGGCGATTTGGGAGCAGACTGCCTTACCTTGGTTTTTTACGAAATGGTGTGGGTTCCGGTCGTTCAGAAAGCAATGGCAAACTACTGAATGTAAACTTGCCAAAAAATGCTGGTGTTGACTGTGACGTCCTGTAAATGATATGCAACTAACTTTAATACTGAACACCCCCGCAGGTGTCATGGCAGTTTGTGCCAAGTGACTACCTTAATCTGTTAGCCACTTACCTGGCGTCAGTGAGACTGTTCCCAGCGTAGATACACATTCTGGCCACTAAAGGTGACATCCCATTAGGAAACTGTAGAGAACCCAAGCCGTGGGCATATTTGGGCTGGCGGAGGCAATGGCATAACTCATTACGGGAGGCAAGATGGTGGGTCAAGGCAAAGTATAAAATCAATATGAGGGGGCTTCAAATGAAAACCTTAAAAGTCTGATAGACATTACAATAACCATGCCACTGTCTTATAACCTGTCAATATTGTTTTTAAAGATGTCAAGAGTGTTAAGCACCTGACATCACAGTGAAGATAAACACAGTGACATCATAAGGACAGTTTAAAAATGGCCATTCCACTTTTGACATGCACCAAAGAGAAGCAGAATTTTGTTATCCTTTTTTTTTTAATCAGTGAAAGGGTGAAACCTATAGAAATTCATCAGCAAATGAAGTTCCAGTATGGTGATGCATGCCTGTCAGTCCAATAAGTGTATGAGTGGAGTGGGAAATTTCGACTCACAATCAAATCCAAACAACGTGGACTTCTGTGTAAAGGTGTCCTTAAACATGACAATGCTTGACATCCATACTGCCTGTGCATAGATTGAAACCATCGAAGACCTCCACTTTCAGTTTGTACAACATCCCCTGTACTTGTCAAACCTTGCCCCAAGTGATTTCCACCTGTTTGGACAACTCAAAAGAGTCATTGGGAGGTTTAAGGTTTTCATTTGTAGCCCTCTCATATGTTATATACCAACTGGAGAAATAAACATGAGATAAACATGACCTGGGAGGAGGTTTTAACATAAGAAATTGCATGTGTAAAGCATGCTTAATGGAACAAAAGGAGACATAATCAGAGACTATGGCATCAGTAATAAAGTGGGCTCATTATAAGCAATGGATTTAATCTAAAGTCAGAAAATCAAATGGTTCGGTCATGTATCAATACTAACCATAAACAGCATACCAGACACAACACTGGCATTTATATACAGCACAAAGACAGCAAGATACAGCCCCTCACAAATACTGGATTATTAAAATAGCTGAGGCACCATACACCTGACAATGGATGCCAGTTAAAAACTATAGCAATTAAAACCTTTATGAATTGAAACGGAAAGAATACAAATCAGAGTACTATAAGCATGCATATCTCCTGTGGCAATATATAGGGGTTTGAAACTTGGAATTTTAACAAATAAGCCAAAAAGCATAAACAAATAAGCCAAAAAGCATAAACAAATAAGCCAAAAAGCATACAAATGCCTTTGAATATAAGTGTTACAGAAGAGTACTAAACATTTCACTGAATGAACAAGAGAACAAACCAATAAACTATATTTATCATGAATGTTACATTTACACTGACAAAAATAAACATTGTAAAATGAATGCTGTAAACATACAACAAACATAAACAATTCACATTTCAACGTTATGACCTACCAAACAAGACCTCAACATAGAAGAACACTGGTTATTAAGACAAACAAAAAAATGAGGAAAATGAAATATTTTGGGCATGTAAACAGACATAAAAGTCTGGGAGTTAATTGTGGAGGGAGATAAACCAAGGAAGTGGGGAAGAGGAAGACCACAAGTCAAGATGTGGTGGATAGTTTTACACATGACGGCAACAGAGGCAGGACATCTGGTTTATGATAGAGAGACATTTCTAAAAACATGTAATGGGGGAAATTTTCGACGCAGGACAAGACACTGGATGACTATGAGGAACATATAGTAGCTTTTACACCGCCCATACAAAAGGGGTTTACCCAGAATGTTCATTATAATTTAATGCTGAAAGGCATAACATGGAAAGTTAAATTAAGAATGAAACAAAGACATGTGGAGCACCATAACATATTCCAGTGCAGTCAATAAGAAACATCAACTGACAAGACAGATATACTGGTCTAGCCCTATACAGCATCAGAAGCGCTAAAAGAGAGGTATTGGAGAATATCATGATACGAGGGCGAGTCCTTAAGTAAGTCACACAGTTCTGTGGGATGGCAGGTAAATGTAGTTGGTGTTTTCTACAGGTGTCATTAGGTGACAGCAACATTGAACTTTATATTCCCGTTCATCAGATGGCGCTAGGTGTCTCATGCGCATACGCAGCGCATAAACGAAATGGCGACTGTACTTACAGAGTGTACAACCAAAGAGCAACGTGCTGTTGTGCATTTTTTATGGGCAAAAGGACTGCCTGCAAAGAACATTCATAAGGAAATGCTTCCTGTTTATGCTGACTACCAGCCCGAATCAAAGTGTGCTTCAATGCAATGGAAACATCCTTCTTGGCCTTGTGTCCAAAAATTCAAAGTTACGCCATCAGCAGGGAAGGTTATGCTGACAGTGTTCTGGGATTGTCAAGGAGTGCTTTTAACCAATTTCAAGAAGAAAGGAGACAATGTGAATTCTGAATTGTACTGTGACGTTCTATCGATGCTTCATGATGTAATTCGAAGAAAACGTCCAGGACTGCTGACTAGAGGAGTGTTGCTTCTTCATGACAATGCCAGACTACATATGGCTCAATTAACTCATGAGAAAATTAACCAACTAAGGTGGGAAATTCTGGAACATCCCACAGCCCTGACTTAGCCCCTAGCGATTTCCACCTTATTGGTCCACTGAAAACCCACCTTGGCGGGAGACATTTCGTGAATGACGGTGAAGTTGAATGTGAAGTGAAAACGTGGTTTAGAAAACAGAGCATGCAGTTCTGTATAGCTGTGTATATACACTATATTCGGAATTCTGAGGTAAGTAGGAAAATTTTTTCCAGTTTTCATTTATCTTCATTAATTTAAATTTTTCATCTTTTTATTCTTCTCGTCCTGTTGTCACATTTTAATGTAGTCACAGGAGATCTCCATGACTGTATGTTGTGTTTTGTGAATTTGTTTGTTTGCTGATGAAGGCTAATCGCCGCAACATCCTGTATGTGTCGTAATTCTGTTATGTAAAGCTGCACTACGTTGTGTCATTTTAAATTGTTCACATTTTCATAGCTTTACCGCAGTTCCACCAAATTTTATTCATATAGCTACCATCAAGAATGTCTTCACAACACTAACTACCATGAAGAATGTCTTCACACACACTAGCTACCATCAAGAATGTCTTCTCACACACTAGCTACCATCAAGAATGTCTTCTCACACACTACTGGATACAGTATATTTCCAACAATCCATCAATTCCATCAAGAATGTCTTCACACACACTAGCTACCATCAAGAATGTCTTCACACACACTAGCTACCATCAAGAATGTCTTCACACACACTAGCTACCATCAAGAATGTCTTCACACACACTAGCTACCATCAAGAATGTCTTCACACACACTAGCTACCATCAAGAATGTCTTCTCACACACTGCCTACTATCAAGAATGTCTTCTCACACACTAGCTATCATCAAGAATGTCTTCACACACACTAGCTACCATCAAGAACGTCTTCACACAAACTAGCTACCATCAAGAATGTCTTCACACATACTAGCTTCCGTGAAAAATACAATGTTATAGTTTGAATGGAGACTAAGAAATCTCTATTCTACTATGCTTTTCTCTCTCCCTACTTTCTAGTGTAAGATCCCCTGTGGCCTAGGGGTGATGGATGTAGTTTCACAATCCGACAATATGGGCACAGATAACTTTGGTTTGTTTTTCACAATGGTATGAACTTAGGCCATTCAGAAGGCAATAGCAAGCTACTGAATAGAAAATTATCTAGAAAATTACAAAGAGCTAATAAATGCTGGAGTTGATTGTGACATCATATAAAGGACATGCAACTACATTTTTATGTAACATCTACTGTATGTTTAATCTACAAATATTAATCTCCACCAAGATATTACTTGCTTACCAACTCACAAGATGACATACATGAAAAACTCACCTCATATTTGGAATTAATTGGGAAATCAAATGAAAGACCTCGGAAATTCAAAACAAATAGCTGCTTTTCTGCAATATACACTGAAATGCACAGAAAGAAAAGGTCAACAATCCACAGGCACAGTATATTTCCAACAATCCACTGAACACAGTATATTTCCAACAATCCACTGAACACAGTATATTTCCAACAATCCACTGAACACAGTATATTTCCAACATTTCACTGGACACAATGTATTTCCAACATTCCACTGGACACAGTATATGTCCAACATTCCATGGGTCACTGTGTATTTCCAACAATCCATTGTAAACAGTATATTTCGAACATTCCACTGGACAAAGTATATTTCCAAAATTCCACTTAAAAAAAAAAAAATTAAGTTGCATGTCCTTCACAAGACGTAGCAGTCAACCCCAGCATTTTCACTGTTCGTGATTCCTGGGCAAATGTTACGTTCAGTAGTTTGCCATTGTTTTCTGAACAACCGGTTCCCATACCTTTTTCGAAAAAACCAGCACCGCTGTGTTTCGAACCCAGGTATACGGGCTCACAAACCACGTTCGCAAGCCCTTAGCCACAGAGACCGGCTAAATGTCTGCATATCCTTTACAGGACATCGCTGTCAACATCAGCATCTTTCAGCTGATTGTTGATTTCTTGGCAAGATTACCCTCAGTAGTTTTCCATTGCTTTCTGCCACACAGTAAATTTCCAACATTCCAGTGGACACAGTATATTTCCAACATTTCACTGGATATAGTATATTTCCAACATTCCACTGGACACAATGTATTTCCAACATTCCACTGGATACAATGTATTTCCAACATTCCAATAGACACAGTATATGTCCAACATTCCACTGGACGCAGTATATTTCCAACATTCTATTGGATACAGTATATTTCCAACATTCCACTGGACACAGTATATTTCCATCACTCCATTGTACATAGTATATTTTGAACATTCCACTGGACACAGTATATTTCCAACATTCTATTGTACACAGAATATCTCCAAAAATTAATTGGAGACAGTATATTTCCAACATTCCGCTCATTCATTCATTCATTCAGTAGCATGTCCTTTGCAGAACCTTGCTCCCATAACAACCTTCCGTAAAACCTCTCGATCATAAGCAAGATGTCCTGCGTCTGATACACCCATTTGGAGATCATCCGCCACATCCTGCACCCATCTTCTCTTTGGCCTTCCTCTTCCTCTCTCCCCAGGCACACACCCCTCCATTACCGTTCTCTCCAAACTTTCGTGACGTCTCAAGTGACCAAAATACTTCAACCCTCCCTGTTCTATCGTCTCCAATAGCCAACCCTCCTCAATATTCAACTCTTGAAGCATGGATGCACCCGTTCTTTTCCCCACCCAAGACAACCCCAGAACTCGTCCATAACATTTATATTCAAAGGCATTTATGCGCTGTTCAGCTTGTCTAGCAAGTGTCCATGTCCCACAGGCGCATGTTGCAATGGGAAAGATGCATGCTCCCAAAAACCCAATCTCTGTAGTTCTGTCTGTCCCACTCCACAACCCGTTCAGCCGCTCTAGTCCTTGAAGAGCAATGGATAGCCGCAGTCTAACCTCTTTCATTGTATCACCGCTATTGGTAATCAATGACCCAAGACATTCATTCCGCTGGACACAGTATATTTCCAACATTCAAGTGAACACAGTAAATTTCCAACATTCCACTGAATACAGTATATTTCCAACACTCCACTGGACACAGTATATTTCCAACAAACAATCTTTTGGACACAGTATATTTCCAACATTCCACTGGATACTGTATATTTCCAACAATCCAATGGACACAGTTTAATTCCAACATTCCACTGGATACAGTATATTTCAAACAATCCACTGGACACAGTTTATTTCCAAAATTCCACTGGATAAAGTATATTTCCAACAATCCACTGGACACAGTTTATTTCCAACAATCAATTTACAGTATATTTCCAACAATCCACTGGACACAGTTTATTTCCAACAATCCATTTGACAGTATATTTCCAACAATCCATTTGACAGTATATTTCCAACAATCCATTTGACAGTACATTTCCAACAATTCATTTGACAGTATATTTCCAACAATCCATTGGTCACAGTATATTTCAACAGTCCATTGTACACAGTATTTTTCACTCATTTAGTACAAAACTCTTTACACTATGATGTGCAAGACGCTGGAACCTGTCACAAAGCAAGTAGGATTTTCTTCCTCTTCTCCTTTCGTTCGCTTGAAATTTGTCTATATCTGCAAAGTTGTCTCTTGCATAAATTTAACTTTTCTTTTGTTAGTACACTAAGTGGTCTATAGAGTTTTATCTTCTACTGTTGTTTCTCTAGGCCGAAGGTTTGTTAGATATGTCATATTCTTGGGCAGTCTTGGAGTATGTGATCTGCTGTCAGCGATGCCAATCCACATGTGCACATGGCTAATTTGCCAATTTGGAATTCTGGGTAGGATTTTAATTTCACCTCCAATATATGAAAACAATGTACCAAAAGTAATTAGATTCAGCTTGAAAGATTTATCTAATTAGTTTATGTTTTGTGATTTCTGCAGTATGTACCTGATGAGATGCAATTAAATATGCCACACAATAAATCGTGCAATCTATTGCTTTTGTCTTTATTATTTAACTGTTACATGTTTATTCTGCAATGTTGGTGTCATCTGTCCTTTGTTTTCTTTCATCTATGATTGCTTTCTGCTGCCACTCTTCCTGGCTGTCAAAAACTATCACAATACAAAAGGAAGTGACAGACAACTGGTTCAAAACACAGTTTACCATAAGAAAATACAGGTATTACTTCCCTTACCATGGTCTTTCAGTAACATTCAATGTGAAATCCCCACTGTAAAAACAGGGTGTTGTAAAGTCTCACTACACTTTGTATGTAGAACAAACCTGACAAATGAAGTACACAACGTCATAAAAAATGTGCTCCACAGTCCATCATGAAGTAATAAGCAGCGAATGGCTGTCGTCTGCTGGAGTAATTCTTTGCACTCCAAAAAGAATGGTGTTATCAATGGAAGAACAAATTTTTCAAATTTGTTCGACATACAAAGTGTAGAGAGACTTATTAAACAGTGTAAGGAACCCCTTTCACCCCATTAGTCGTATGGGGTACATGGTGCTAATACCACATTGTTAGACAAGTTGACCCTTGAAGGGTTATGATGTGAACATCATGCTGCCCACTATTACTTCACAGGAAATGTCCTAGTGCTCATTTTAGGCTGAGTCAATCTCTGAGCTCAGAGCATTGACACATGTCTGCACCTCAAAGTGGAATTGAACACATGGTGGTAAGTGTGCCAGCCACTGTGCTACTACGGTTCCCGTAAAAACTATACAGCATAATACTTGCTCAATATAAGTAGTAATGACTGACATTTTTCTTAGTCATTTCAATTCTATCGTAATATAAAAACTCTAACAATGTCACTGGTGAAATATATAAAACAAAAACAATTATATTAAGAAGTGAAGAACAGTATGGATTTGTGGAGGGAAAGGGCACAAACAATGCAATATATACATTACGAACACTAATAGAAAGGTCAATAGAGAAACAGAAAGACATATATTTATGCTTCATAGATTATACTAAGGCATTTGATAAAGTAAAACATGATGAACTGATTAAAATGTTGGAAGATATCAACATTGATGGGAAAGATTTAAGAATAATAAAGAATATTTACTGGAACCAAGTAGCAGCAATTAAAATTGGAAATAAAGAGGGTAGTTACCAAACACATAAAGCTAGGAGTATGACAGGGATGTGTCTTGGTCACCAGATCTCTTCTCCCTGTATAGCGAAGTAATAATGAGAGAGATCAAAGAGATGCCAAGAATACTAGTTGGAGTTTATAATGTAAATAATATACGCTATGCAGATGACACAGTATTGTTGGCAGATAAATCAACAGACCTACAACAATTGTTGGACGCTGTAGTAACAGAGAGTGCAAGGAAAGGACTCTCCTTGAATATCAAGAAAACAGTAACAATGGTGATATCAAAGAAAATGGTGACACCAAAATGTGACATAGAAATAGAAGGAAACATTCTTAACCAAGTGGATAATTGTAGATACCTAGGGACATTTATAACATCAGATGGAAGATGTACAACAGAGATTAAGAGCAGAATAGGGCAAGCAAAGGCCGCATTTCAGAAAATTAAGAGTATCTTGTGCAATAGGTCACTATTACTGAGTGTAAGAAAGAGAGTCCTGAAATGCTATGTAGAACCAGTTTTGCTGTATGGCAGTGAATCTTGGAATGTAAATGAACAAATTAAGAAGAAATTAGAAGCAACAGAGATGTGGTTCCTGAGACAAATGTTGCGAATTCCTTGGATTGCCAGAGTATCTAACAACGACAAAATAGTCACAGACTGTCATATCTGTATTTGAAAGAGGAAAGATGTACGATCTCAAAAATGTTACTTTCATTTTTGTTGTTGGTGTTGTGCCTTTGCCTTTTAATGAAAACAACATAGACTTGAATATGTCGCTTAAAGTTGGACGGTCAACTTCATTGTACCGGGTTTGATCCCATATGGCTCGGTCTCTTTTCGCAGCGTGGAAAGCATCGCACAAAGCACGAACTCCGTAGCTCTAGCGACGACCCATAGGAGTCTCAGAAAAATTTCACTCGTGAACCAAAGGATGCGGCCTGGAATCGAACCCACAATCTTCAGAGCCAGAGTCAAATAGCTTGACCATTTCGCCATGGAGACTCCCAGACTTGGGCATACTTACCTGCTGGTCCAGTGACTTGAATTTGTGACACAAGCAAACACACTGTGTACTTCTTTTTGCCTTTTCCCTAACATCCATAAACTTTTCTGACTTACCACAAAAACAACATTAAAGGTTCCGTCGGCCAGCTGCTGAATGAAATGCATGAAGTAACACTGTTAGCTGTTGATTTCATGTGGAATGCTTTTACATCTGTCCGTGTTTGTTTGTATTGTGAACTGCATGTTCAGAAAAATTGAAGACAGCCGGTTGCTGAACCAGCTGGTTTGGCTTTATGCAGTAATGTGTGTGCAACTGCTGGTTTTCTAGTGATTACCGCGTCCATCGACAATGAATTGTAATGTTAGTGATGTATTCTTGTGGTGGCATGCATTCTGGTAGTGGCCTTATGCATGTATGCCTGTGCATGCTGTTGGTTTGTTGGGACTGCTGTCTGTTCCACTTTTGACATGGGACAATGAGGAGCATTTTGTGTGATATTCCCTGGCACAGGAATGGAGCATTATGAGGTGACACTTTGCTGTGAAGTTGAAACCACAACTAAGAACTAAGAACACTTATATTAATGGGCATCAAGTAAACACACACTTCCTCCTGTAATGAAATCAAACAGCATGAAGATAATACAACCACTCATCTTGAGCTCTGTGGTTAATAAAGAACTCACCTCCAGGATGTGTTGCACCAAACGACTGGTCAATCTGTTCAATGGTTGGTCGAATTTGTGGGGAATTAAAGTGAACTCCACTACATGACAACAAAAATAATACTGGATCATTCAACTTACTAATGTTTATTGAAGACCATCAAACATACACTGACATAACCAACTGCATTATCAATTTGTCATAACATCTAGTTCAAATATTTCAAGTATTCAAGAAAACATATTCAGCAAGAAAAGAGGACCATGTAACGCACAATCTTTGGCAAGTGAGGAAGAGGTCAACAAAAGAACACAGTCATTGCTGAGGCATCAAAGATTGTCACTAAAGACATATTCAGCACTGAAGTGAACGGTTGAGGGCAGACAGCATTGGCGAAGTATGATTTCATGGGTATAAGTAGTTGCATATTCTTTACAGGATGTCGCAGTCAACTCCAGCATTTTTTGGCTGTTTGTGATTTCTTGGCAAGTTCACATCACCAGCACTCATACCATTTAATGAAAACCAATGCAAGGTGATCTGCTGTCAAAACGTCTACAGCTGTGCTTCGAACATGGCATGCAGGATTACGAATTGTGTTCATAAGCTCATTCACCACAGAGCTGGCTATAGGTATAGAGGTAGTCTAATTGTAGATACTACCATTGGAATGTAAGTATTAGGCCTTCACATATTCTAGGTCACAGCATAATGAGATGAGGTGTCTAGTTCCCTTCACAGTACCACTTCTTTCCTCCCCCCCCCCCCCCAGAACATTCTGTTAATGATCCAATTCTGATGAGAATCTGAGACATACAGGCATGAGCAACTGATCCATACAAGTGCCTGAATGTTTATGGTATTGAAAGGTAAACAACAAAGTATATGTGTGTGTGTGCTCGCTCACTTTGAACTCAAGTGTAGTCTCTACACCTACTTCCAGTAGCACTGGACTGAGTTTGTGTGTGGAGTCTGGGTTAGCTTTCCCAATTACCAGTGTCCCTTGCCATCAAGCGAACCCACTCCAACTTCAGAAGTACTTTAATTTATGTCCCCAAGTTAAGGATAAGAAGTCAACATTTTAGTCCAACTGTCCGGTGTAGGGGTTGAACCCCTTACCTCGGCATCAGCACAGCGGATGTTAATGAACATGCGTTCTGATCCATTTGGCCATGCTGACCTCCCAACAAAGTATAGGACCCTCTTCTGTGCCCACGGGAAGGGGATACTGGGTATATGGTGCTAGCCTCATAATTGTATACAGCAACTAGCACTCAATGGGAGGTGTGGTCAGTACCTTGCCAGCCGCCTGGACATCCCAGACCATCTTCTGGCAGCCCAGCCATTACAAGAATGTTGCATATTCTGTGCAGGACATTGCTATCACCCTGTCTGATTTACTGGGCAATATTATGTTCTGTAGCTTGCCAGGCACCCGTCTCTGTGGTAAGGGTGTGCGAACGCGGTTTGTGAGCCCTGTATACCCGGGTTCGAAACATAGCGGTGCTGGTTTTTTCGAAAAAGGTATAGGGGCCGGTCATTCAGAAATCAATGGCAAACTACTGAACGTAACACTTGCCTAGTACATCAACAGCAGCTGAAAATGCTGGTGTTGACTGCAACGTTCCGTAAGGTATACGCAACAAAAAAAAGCTTGCCAGGGAACCCAGGTAAATTTGATAAATCCGACTCAATGAGGATTCAACCCCATGACCACCAGGCGGGCAAACATGCATATTGGCTACTGGGCCACCATGGCTTCCTGCAGTGGAATGAATGTACAGATAATTACCATTCCAGTAACAGGTTGTATAAGCAGGAAATGTTTCTGCTATTAGTTCCTTAATACTTCTTTGAAGCTGAGTGACAGTTTGTATTCATTTATTATTATCATGTATCCGCTGGCCAGGAACAGACTGCAGCAATGACCACATATCCATATGGGAGGTCCCAGGCATGGGTGGTCTCAAAGCCAAAGAATCAGGTCAGTCATTGACATGGACTCCTGCCTGGTGAAACTAGAGGCTAAAGACAGAAACACAGGTACTCACCAATACTTTAACTTGACCTTGTTCATGCAGTTAACCTCAATGATCTGAAACACGGAGAATAGAAGAGCTGACATATATATCTTTCAGCTTCGTTGCAAAGTGGTTAAGCCATCTACCTCATGTTCCAAATGTTGTCAGTTTCGATTCCGGACTGCAATATTCAGTTCACGGGTGCAATTTTCTCGAGGACTCCTAGGGGTCATCACTGAAGCTATGGAGTTTGTGCTTTGTGCAATGCTTTTGGCAGGTTATACTACAGGGAAAAAAAAGACCCAGCCATATGGGATAAAACCCAGTGAAATTAAGACATCTTTTTAAAACCTTTTAACTTTGAGCTGTTTCTGTTACATCACTTAGTTGCAGGTTATGGAATGATTTCTGGAAAAGAACTTTGTATCAAGCTGGTTTTTGTTATTCTCACGATACATCATTTGCTGGATTGGCTGTGTGTCCGCTGCTATCTCAATGTCAATGCTATTTGTGGTATGTTGTTTGGGGGGAAGTACTGTTACATGACTGAACCATCGAATGCTTGATTCCTGATGTCTTTATTTCAGATACTGTTTCTTTTCAGTTTGTAATGTGGTTTGTAACCAGTTTGTAATCTGCATACAGCATTTGAAACACAGCTGTGAGGGATTTGGCAGCAGACCACCTTGCATTGGTTTTTACAAAATGGTATGAGTGCCAGTCATTCAGAAAGCAATGGCAAACTACAGAGCATAAACTTGCCAAGAAATCACAAACAGCTAAGACATTCTGGGGCTGACTGTGATGTCCTGTAAAGGACTAGCGACTAACATTTTTGCGATATACAAAGCACAGCATGAATTTACCTACCGCTGCATCACCAAATCACCACTCCTCCTACCGCATCATCACCAAATCACCACATCTCCTACCGCATCATCACCAAATCACCACTTCTCCAACCGCATCATCACCAAATCACCACTACTACTACCGCATCATTACCAAATCACCACTCCTTCTGCCGCATCAACACCAAATCACCACTACTCCTACCGCATCATCATCAAATCACCACTCCTCCTACACTCAACACCGCAATCCACTACCCCTGTCATACTGACCCTGTCTTCAACCTGACAAGATAAGTACCCAATCCCCCAAAGTTACAACGTTTAGTCGCTCACCCCGTAATTTTTCCATCAATGCCTCACCACAAAACGGACCCGCAGTTCTTCAATCACCCACAATTTATTCAATATCACTCACCATTTACCTAATCACAAATTCCTATTCCCATATCGACGGGTCCTGTAGCATCGCTTTCCATCTCAAAGAAAGTCCCCTCCGTCTAAACCAACTTGCATTCTCCCCCCAAGTGCACAAAAATCGGCGGTAGTTAGCTGACGCCAAAAATATACAACAATCACTATACCAATCTTCGCGCCAACATCTCCCTGTAGTTATTGTCGCCGATTCCACCTTCGGAGAACTACCAGGATCAACATAGTATTATGAAATTATATTTCATTATTCTTCCTTGTCGCAAAAATAATGAAATGCAAATAATTTTCAAGTGTCCACTTATCCCGGCTGTTATTGTTTCCTTCTTTGGTTTCGCCTGTTTTTAAACTAATTTGAGAGAGGAGTAGTACAGAATGCCGGCAGTCTGGTAAGAACTGTGTCAAGGCTAACAACCTTAGACAGTGGTTGTAAATTGGTAACTTTGATGTACTTGACATGACACAGTACAAGCTGCAACCAACGGGTGCAAACTGTACTAGCACACACTGCTGTGTAGTGCTTGGTATGTGAGTGTGCGTTCGTGCTAAGTGCGGTCGCGCCATCGGCAGATTCTCAATAGTTTTGAGTAGCACTAAACGTTTTAGTCTCTGTCGGCATGCGTTGTGCGAGTGTGCTGTGTGTGTGTGTAATGTGTAGTTGATATGCGCGCGTGTGTTTATATTTGTTGTATGTGTGTGTGTGTGTTAATACGAGTGTGCTTGTGTGGGTGTGTGTGCATGTTGTGTTATATGTGCATGTGTCTGTGTTGTATGTGCGTGCATTAACTGATTCTATTGGACTCAAGGGCCATCCGGATAGAGCTATCAGACTATCTATAAGTGCTCCGATATCAACCCTCGCCTCACACTAGGAAACTCTAAGCTCAGAGCACGATCACCAGCCATGATCCAAATTCGTACATACCAGGCAGGATTCACACATTCTATAAATATTATGTTGTGGGAGAGAGGGGGTGTTTTATCATTGTTCAAATAGAGCCAGGGCTGCGGTCTGTAAGGCCTACACTTCATCCACTCTGAAATTCTCGTAGACATGTGCCAAGTCTGTTTAGTCCCAGCATCTATCCAGTGTGTGTGTGTGTGTGTGTGTGAGAGAGAGAGAGAGAGAGAG
>JACEFZ010002905.1:115000-285000 GCA_014155875.1 Cepaea nemoralis
ATTTTTTTTTCATTCACAATTTTCAATTTTTTCCATGTTTTCCCAAATTGTTCCCAATCTTGAATGTTCTTGTGAGGATGCTCACGATAGTCGTCACTATATTCTTGTGTAAAGTGTGGGAGTTTATTCATATTAGTTTTAGTGATTATATGAGGTAGCGTGTGTGTGAGTATTTGTGTGGGTGAATGGGTGTGTGTCTATGTGTCTATGTGTGTGGGTGGATGGGTGTGTGTGTATATGGGTGTATATGTGTGTGCATGTCAATATGGGTGTGAATGTGTGTATGCGTGTGTATGTGCGTGTATGGGTGTATGTGTGTGTACATGTAAGTATGTGTGTGTTCTTGTGTGTATATTGAGTATGTTTGTATGTGTGTTTATGAGTGTACATGTGTGTGTGCGTGTGTGAATGTGTGTATGTGTGAATGTGTCTATGTGTGTGTAAATGTGTGTATGGCTGTGGATGTGTATAGGTGTGCATGAGTGTGTGTATCTACGTGTGTATGTGTGTGTGTATTTGTGAGTATGTGTGTGAGAGAGAGTAAGTGTAAGTTGAGAGAATGAGTGTGTAAGAGAGAGTGCGTGAGTGAGAGAGTGTGTGAGACAGTGAATGAGAGAGGGAGTGAGTGTGTGTGTCTGCTTGTATGTGTGTGCGATAGAGAGAGTGAGTTGGTGTGGTTTAGAGAGTGAATGAGAGTGTGAGATAGTGAGTGTAAGTGCGAGATCGAGTGAGAGATTGGGTGAGAGAGTAGATGTGTGAGTATGTGTTTGTCTGTCTGTGTGTGTGTGTGTGAGAGAGAGAGAGTAAGAGAGGGTGAGTGTGAGAGTGAATGAGTATGGGTGAGAGAGAGTGAATGAGAGAGAGAATGAGACAATGAGAGAGTGTGTGTGAGTGTGCATGAAAGAAAAAAAAGAGAGAGAGAGAGAGAGAGAGAGAGAGAGAGAGAGAGAGAGAGAGAGAGAGAGAGAGAGAGAGAGAGAGAGAGAGAGAGAGAGAGAGAGAGAGAGAGTTGACGCACGCATGTCATGTGACATGCTATTCCTATTTTTTTCTGTATCCTCATCTTTCATATTAGCATTTATACTGCCACTTGAATTTAACTTGTATTATATGCACTGATTATTTCATCATGCTTATGTCAATTCCAGGAATAACTTATTGAATTGCATAACTATTTTTTACGATACACAATGCATAACATATTTTTTTTTCCATTTTCACCACTTTTCCATTTTCTCCATGGTTACCCATTTTATTCCAACTTTAAATGTTGTATGAGGATGCTCACAATAGTCGTCGGTGTATTTTTGTGTATTATCATCTTAATATTATCATTTTGAATGCCACTTGATTTTATCATGCTTATTATGAACACATGTACATTACTGTGGAGTGAGTGAGAGAATTAGTGAGTGTGAGTGAGAGTGAGTGTGATTGTGTGTGTGTGATTGTGTGTGTGTGTGTGTGGGTGCGAAAATAGAGCGATAGCAAGCGAGAGAGAGAGAGAGACAGCAAGCGAGAGAGAGAGAGAGAGAGAGAGAGAGAGAGAGAGAGAGAGAGAGAGAGAGAGAGAGAGAGAGAGAGAGAGAGAGAGAGAGAGAGAGAGTTGAATTGCATCACTATTTTCTACGTTGTTGTTGTTTGTTCTTTTTTTTTTTTTTGTTCGCATATCCTTTACAGGATATTGATGTCAACATCAGCATCTTTCAGCTGATTTTTTTTTTTGCTCAGTAGTTTGCCATTTTTTTCTCAGCAACCGGCTTACATACCCCATAAGTTGCCGACGCGGAGAGAACCGCTACCAATTCTCGCGCACGTCACATTACTGAAGATACAGAATTACGGAGATAGTCGTGTAACTCCTAGACCAAGGAGCCGGCATTTTCGACGTTACACAATGTATATGTACAATTTTGTCTCCAGTTTTTACAATTTTTGTGAGAATGCTCAAGCCAATCGACAGTGTATGTGTGTGTAAAGTGTGGGAGTTTGTCCATAGTAGTTTCAGTGATTACGTGAGGCATCATGTATATGTCTAGATGTGAGGATGTGTGTGGGGTATGTATATGTAAGGGGGATTGTATGTGTAAGGGGGATGTATGTGTGGGGGATTTGTGTGTGGAGGGTGTCAGTGTGGGGGATGTGCGTGGGGGTTGGGGATGGGTGGGTGAGGGATGTGTATGGGGGATGTGTGTATGGGTGGGGGTGTATGTGTGGGTAGAGAGATTGTGTGGGTGGGAGATGCGGGTGTGAAGGATGTGCGGGTAGGTGGGGGATGTTAGGATAGGTGGGGAGATGTGTTGGTGGATGGGAGATTTGTGGGTGAGTGAAAGGATGTGTGGTGGGTGGAAGATGTGTGGGTGGGTGAAGGATGTGTGGGTGGGTTTTTTGGGTGGATGGTTGGAAGTGTGTAGGTGTTGGTGAGTGGGGGTTGTGTGGGTGGGTGCGGAATGTGTGTGAGGGTGGGTTGGTGAGGGATGTGTTGGTAAGGGATGTGTGGGTGAATTGTTGTGTGGGAGTGTGTGTAGGAAATGTGAGGGATGTGTGTGTGTGACGGGTGTGGGGGAAGGGTTTGGGGATGTGTGTGTGTGTGTGTGTGTGTGGGCGATATGTATGTGTCAGTGGGGTGTGCATGGGTGTTGGAAGTGTGGGTGTGTGGAAGATGTATGTGTGAGTGGTGAGGGTGTTTGTAGGTAAGGATGTGTGGGTGGGTGGGGAATATGTGGGTGGGTGGGGAATATGTCGATGGGTGGGGGACGTGAGAGAGATGTGTGTGTGGGTGAGGAATATGTATGGGGGGGGGGGGGAGGTTGTGTATAAGGGGATGTGTGTATGGATGGGGGGATGTTTATATGGGTGGGGGATGTGTATATGGGTGGGGGGATGTGTATATGGGTGGGCGAGGGGAGATGTGTGTGGGTGAGGGATGTTTGGATGAGGGTTGTGTGGATGAGGGATGTGTGTGTGGGTGAATGGGGGAGGTGTGACTGGGTGTGGGATGTGCGGGTGGGTGAGGGGTGTGTGTGAGGGTGGGGATGTGTGTTTGAATGGGTGGTTGGGGTTTGTGAGTGTGGGTGGGTAGGTGGGGATTATGTGTTGATGGGTGTGTGGGAGGTGTGTGGGTGTGAGTAGTTGAGAAATGAGTATGTGGGTGCGGGATATGTGTAGGGGAATGTGTGTGAAGGTGGGGGATGTGTGGTTTTGGGGGCGTGTATGTGGATGAGTGGAGTATATGTGGGTGGGTGTGTGTGGGTTAGGGGATGGGTGTGGGATATATGTGTGTGTGGGGGAATGTGTGTGGGTGGGTGCAGGGTGCGTGTGTGGGTGGGAGAGATTGTGGGGTGGAAGAAGTATGGCTGGGGGGTGTGTGTGGATGGGTGTGGGATGTGTGGGTGGGTGGGTGTCAGGTAGTGTGGGTTAGAAGGGGATGTGTGTGTGGGCGGGAGAATGTATGTGTGGCTGAGTTGTTGGGGGGGTGTGGGTAAGTGGAGGATGAGTGGGTGGGTGAGTATGTATGGGTTGGGGGATGGGTGGAAATATGTGTAGGTGGGGAGATTGTGTGGGATGGGATGTGTAGGTGCGGGAATATATATGTGCCTGGGTGTGTGTGTGTGTTTGGGAGTTGTGTGTTGGGTGGATGTGTGGTGGTTGGGGGATGTGTGGGTTGGTGGAGAATGTGCCTCATAACATGGTAATATGCATTGTTTATGTTTACAACATTCATTTGACAATGTTTTTTCCTATGTGAATGTATCATGCACTATTGATGAACGAAAGATGTGTGATTGGACGGGCCGAATGTAAGAAGGGTCTGCGTGCCCAATTTGTAACCCTTCGAAAATAAAGATAGATCGATCAATCAATCAATCAATCAATCAATCAATCAATCCCCAAAACTACGCCCCATGTCCAAGAGACATACAATCTTTCAACAGTCCCTACGACCTGAATTAGTTATTTTCCTTCTCCCTCGCGTCTTTCTCTCCCTGACACCTACTTCTTCCCCGTTACCTTCCCTGACACCTACTTCTTCCCCGTTACCTTCCCTGACACCTACTTCTTCCCCGTTACCTTCCCTGACACCTACTTCTTCCCCGTTACCTTCCCTGACACCTACTTCTTCCCCATTACCTTCCCTGACACCTACTTCTTCCCCGTTACCTTCCCTGACACCTACTTCTTCCCCGTTACCTTCCCTGACACCTACTTCTTCCCCGTTACCTTCCCTGACACCTACTCCTTCCCCGTTACCTTCCCTGACACCTACTTCTTCCCCATTACCTTCCCTGACACCTACTTCTTCCCCGTTACCTTCCCTGACACCTACTTCTTCCCCGTTACCTTCCCTGACACCTACTTCTTCCCCATTACCTTCCCTGACATCTACTTCTTCCCCGTTACCTTCCCTGACACCTACTTCTTCCCCGTTACCTTACATGACACCAACTTCTTCCCCATTACCGTACTTGACACCTACTTCTTCCCCATTACCTTCCTTGACACCTACTTCTTCCCCATTACCTTCCTTGACACCTACTTCTTCCCCATAACCTTCCCTGACACCTACTTCTTCCCCGTTACCTTCCCTGACACCAACTTCTTCCCCGTTACCTTACTTGACATCAACTTCTTCTCCATTACCTTATTTGACACCAACTTCTTCCCCATTACCTTACTTGACACCAACTTCTTCCCCGTTACCGTACTTGACACCGACTTCTTCCCCGTTACCTTACTTGACACCAACTTCTTCTCCATTACCTTACTTGACACCAACTTCTTCCCCGTTACCTTACTTGACATCAACTTCTTCTCCATTACCTTACTTGACACCAACTTCTTCCCCATTACCTTACTTGACACCAACTTCTTCCCCATTACCTTACTTGACACCAACTTCTTCCCCATTACCTTCCCTGACACCAACTTCTTCCCCGTTACCTTACTTGACATCAACTTCTTCTCCATTACCTTACTTGACACCAACTTCTTCCCCATTACCTTACTTGACACCAACTTCTTCCCCGTTACCTTACTTGACATCAACTTCTTCTCCATTACCTTACATGACACCAACTTCTTCCCCATTACCTTACTTGACACCAACTTCTTCCCCGTTACCGTACTTGACACCGACTTCTTCCCCATTACCTTCCCTGACACCTACTTCTTCTCCGTTACCTTCCCTGGCACCTACTTCCCAGTTACCTTCCCTGATACATACTTCTTTGCTGACACAATCTTCTTCTCTGTTATCTTCCTTGGCACCTCTTTCTTCCCCGTTACCTTCTCTGGCACATACTTCGTCTATAGTACCTTTCCAGTTGTTTCCCCCCCCCCCCCACATATAATATGTACTTCCCTGGCACCCCCTTCTTTCCCTGTATTTTCCCTAACAAGCACGTCTGTCCCTGCACCGTCTCTGAGCGTCAATAAGTGTATATAAATGTACTAATTACTCAACTATGACACCCCTGTCAACACCACCCAAGTAGGTGAGATATCTAATCAGTCTCCACGCATCGTCTGATTGGGGCGAAAGAAAGAACCTTACACCGAAAACGCGCACAGCTGAATAAGATGAGCGATCACTCACGTGTAGAAACAGCTCGCGACCACGCTAACGGTTCAAAAAAAGAATGCAATAACTCGCAGACATTTCCAATGTCAAGACAAATGCTCGGCAAACCTGACTTTAAATGCACAAACTTGACTTTAAGTGCACAAACTTGACGATCTATAAACAATTTGAAGCGGTTCAGTTAGCCAATAAAAGAACAGCGGGAGTCCGCAAAGCTTGGCTGGCGTCTGCGCGTACAGATAATACTGCTTGGAGAAAGACATTGATCCTAATATTAACATAAACACGTGGACTAACGGTTAAATTTATGTCCTGAACCAGCAAAGGTGAACTTCAGCTATCATTAGAAATAAACACACAGGTACTGATTCGCACTGATAGTAGCACGAGACATCAGTAGAAATCAGAGTACACACTAAACGGGGGAAGAAGTTGAAAACCAAACAAGCTACGTGCAAGTGCCCCCCGAACAGCACCTCGCTGGATTTAAATTTAAAAAAAAATGTATACAAATGTATATTGTCTGCTTGGTAAAAGTAGCTTCATATTTACACCATCTTCTCGCCATTACAAGTCTGTTACTGTAAATGTCGTGTCGCGAGTCGGCTATCTTTCTTTGTCTTGCTTGTTGCAACTCTGCTGTGTTAATGTCGCAACATGTTTACTCCATTTTTCTTCAGTCTTGCTTGCCTGTGTAAATGTTACCTCATCTTTCCATCGTTTTGTTTCTCCCATTGTCTTGCTTGTTTGTGTAAACGTCGCCTCATATTTCCAGTTTCTTTCCTTTTTATTTTGCGTGGTTTCTTCCATTGTCTTGCTTGTTTGTGTAAACGTCGATTCACAGTTCCAATCCACCAACTTTCTTCTCTGTCTTGCTTGTTGCAAGCTTGCTTTGTAAATTTCGCCACATATTTACACCGTTTTTCTTCTTGGTGTAGCTTGTTGAAGCCTGCTTTGTAAATGTCGCCTCATATTTACACCGTTTTTCTTGGTATAGCTTTTTCCAAGCCTGCTTTGTAAATGTCGCCTCATATTTACACCATCTTTCTTCTTAGCATAGCTTGTTGCAAACCTGCTTTGTGAATCTCACCTCATATTTACACCATCTTCCCTCTTAGTGTAGCTTATTGCAAGCCTACTTTGTAAATGTCGCTTCATCATATTTACACCATATTTCTTCTTAGTGTAGCTTACTGCAAGCCTGCTTTGTAAATGTCGCCTCATATTTACACTATATTTCTTCGTAGTATTGCTTGTTGCAAGCCTGCTTTGTAAATGCCGCCTCATATTTAAAGTCTTTCTTCTTAGTGTAGCTTGTTAAAGTCTGCTTTGTAAATGTCGCCTCATGATGCCACCACATTTCTTCTTTACCTCGCTTGTTGCAAATGTCTTCTAAACATGTCATATTTCCATCTTTCCTCTAAGACTCGCTTATTGCAAAAATATTTGTAATTGCTGCGTCAAATTGTTTCAATGTCTCGTGTGTTGCATACCTGCTCTGTAAACGTCGTCTCATATTTCCACCATCACCGCCCCTCCCGGGTTTATTTTGTCTAGTTTAGAAAGGGACCTGCCAGAGCATATAACTACATACACAGTATCGTCGTCGTCGTCCGTCCGATATTTATTTTGTTTGGGTTTGGATGTAATTGCGTTATGTTAGTTAACAGCAGAGCTGCGATATTTGTACATCCGACAATCCCCGAAGTGCACCCATGTACAAACACAGTTCTCATCCTACAGATACAAGCGACCAGCTTCTCTTTAAATGGCCAATGCTTTCCAACGCCAAGCAACAGCTACTACAACCGTCTCCGCAACTTCTGTGATCCCCCGCGACAGCTGCACTACACCTGGACGACGTTCATAAGAATGGAAATGGACTGCGGGGATTTGATAAAAGACAAAGAAAAGGGAAGTTGTGGGCGTGGTGGGAAAGAGGGGGTGGGGTGGTATAAAGTTCAGAGGATCGATTTCATTGTACCGGGTTTTATCCCATATTGTTCTACCTTTTTTCACAAAGCGGTCTGCCAAAGAGCACGGAAATCGTAGCTCGAGCTAGGACCCCCAGGAGTCTCCGAGGAAATTTCACTCGCGAACGGAATGGCGGAGTTTGTAAACGAACTCACAACTTTCGAAGCGCGAAGCAGGCGGCTTACCCAATCCGCAACGGAGACCCCTGGAAGGGGGGGGGGGGGGGAGAGAGAGAGAGAGAGAGAGAGAGAGAGAGAGAGAGAGAGAGAGAGAGAGAGAGAGAGAGAGAGAGCGAGAGAGAGAGATATAAGAGAGTTGATAACTCAACAGCAGTGGGTTTAACAGCAATAATAACAAATGTGCCCTTTATCTTCTTTGCCTTTATGAGTTTATTATGCATAAACGGCGCTGTATTTTTACACGATCTATCTTCATAAATGTACGAAAAGTGAGTGACTGAAAGGTCCGAATGTGAGACGGGCCTCCGTACCTAATGGGTGACCCTGTAAAAATAAAGTTCGTTCGTTCGTTCTTTGCCTTGTCTTGCATGGGTTTATGAAATATAAGAGTCGCTTTATTTTTACGATCTGTCTTCTTTGTCATGTCTTGCATGGGTTTATTAAGTATAAATGTCGCTCTTATTTTTACACGTCTTTTTTGCCTTGTCTTGCATGAGTTTATTAAATATAAAAGTCGCTTTATTTTTACACGATCTGTCTGTCTTCTTTGTCATGTATTGCATGGGTTTATTATAGTGTATCTACTTTTGCCTGTCCCAATATAAAATTCCATATCTCAGTAACCAACTGAAGGAAAATGATGAGATTTAGCATATAACCTTATCATTATGTCCACCCAACAAAAAAAATGTTTGTTCTGGAGATTTTACAGAAGATTTCAAAGTTTGTTTATATGCGGTATATAATTTATGGGTCAGAGATGAAGTTCATAATTTTTAATGTATTACAGCGTAGCCAGACAATCAGCGTTCAATGTTGAATATTTTACGTGTTTCACGGGATTGGCCTTATGCCAAGAACCCCGCGTTGTTTAAACTGGGACTGTTCAGAGGTGTCTCAAAATGTGGGTTATTTCATGAAACCTGATTAATATGTTTTTTTTTTTAAATCTTACCACTTATCGCTAACATTGAAATGTGTGAATATTTTTCAATGGGATTGAATGCGAAATTGTGTATACACTTCAAAGCATCGCTATGAAGTTGTACACATATTTTTGTCAAGAAGCTGATCGCAGGAAACTGTTTTATACTATTACAAATTCCGAAAAAAGAACAGTGCATGCATTGGGTTTGAGTAAACGGTCATTTCGTCGATGGGTGCAAGAATCTGGAATTACACCACCACGCAATAACCAAACGGTAGGTAGAAAGGTTATTGTAGACAGCTTTGACAAAGATGTCATAAGGCGAGCTATTATAAAAATGCTTTAAAAAGTCGCTTAAAAGTCGACAGGGTCGACTTCATTGCACCGGGTTCTATCCCATATGGCTCGGTCTCTTTCCGCAGCGCGGAAAGCATCGCACAAAGCACGAACTCCGCAGCTCTAGCGACGACCCACAGAAGTCTCCGAAAAATTTAACTCGTGAACCGAAGGATGCGGCCCGGAATCGAACCCACAACCTTTGGAGCCCGAGTCAAAAGGCTTGACCACTTCGCCACGGAGACTCCTAAAATTATAAAAATTTTGGATTTTATATCCAGGATTATCCAGCATTATAAAAATGCTGGATGCCAAAGAAACAGTGACTGTAAGAAAACTTAGGGTTTGGTTGAGAAAGAACAATAACATAGAGCTATCCAAAACAACTTTGTGGAAAATTATAAGGACATTATCTTCACTTTTAGAAAGTACAAGGGCGGTAGAAATATTCTTTGCGAGCAACCGCATTTAGGAGCCATGAGAAGCAGATACCTACGTGAAATAAGGGAAATGCGCAAAGAAAATTATGGCATAGTGTGTTTGGATGAAATGTGGATCAATGCGCACCACACAAGTGATAAGGAATGGCAATCAGTGGATGGACAGATAAAGCGATATGTGCCCAGTAGTATAGGACAGCTTTTGGTCATGGCCCATGCTGGTAATACGCATAATGGCTTACAACAGAATGCTGGGCTCGTGTTCGTATCAAAGCATACAGACAATAGGGATTATCATAATAAGATGAATGGTAATGTATTTAGAGATTGGCTCGAGAATACTGTGCTTCCATCCCTAGATAGACCGTCGTGTCCAATTATGAACAATGCATGATATCAACGTTGTTGCCCAAGAAGACAAAATACCTACAGCATCGAGCACAAAGGGAGCAATAAAGATATGGCTCCGAATGGAAAACATACCATTTCCAGAAACGTATTTCTAGCTAGAATTGTTGTCCCTTGTAAAACAGACGCCAAAAAGCAAGAAATATCAAATCGACAAGTTGATAGAAGAGCATCGTCATGGGTGCTTGAGACTTCCGCCGTACCATTCTCATTTTAACCCTATAGAACTTGTGTGGGCTAAAATTAAAGGACAGGTGGCAGCTGACAATACTATATTCAAATTGTCTGACGTCAAGATACTAATCCAGTCCGCGCTATTAAATATTGATAAAAGTTACTGGAAAAATGTGAGGACCATGTGTTGAAAGAGGAAGAGGATTATTGGAGAAAGGATGGATTGAATTTTATGCAACCGAGAGCAGTCATCAACCTACTGGAATCGTCCGACACAGATTAAGGTCTGAGCAGATCGCAGACCTTAATCCACGTGCACACCAACTGGGATATTTTGCTACAAATATTCAGAAGAATTGCAGGCCCTAAACATTACAGCATCGGCATAAACAATACAACTTGTTAATGGCAACAGTTTGTATTCCACAGTGATGAATTTTCAATTCCGTGAGCCCTCAACGGTGACAAACAACTGACATTGAAAAAACAAAAAGCTCTAGACGCATCGAATACCAACCGAAGAGTAATATTGCGGTGGGAACTGACATATTGTGGCATAACAAGAAACGTGAGAAGAAACACGTTGTCAAATGAGGGGACAACACACGAACATACGAATCATTCTATAAACTTCAATGAAAAGAGGACCAACATCTTGACCGTTAAGAAGGAAGCCCACTACAGAGACATTCACAGCTACATTCGTCGTGCAAAACATGTAATCATGTTCCGTCTCAGCAGAGCAGACAATGCACCCACTCCAATACGAATCTGGATACGCCTTGTGTTTGTCATCCGAACTGGCGGGGGAATTGGCATTACTGTAAAACAAGTTTGTTAGCGAGAAATCACTAGTTTGTCATCAAAACATCAAAGAAATGTCGCTGCTTTTCATGATTTAAGTTGCTTTTGGACCTATCAAAGACATATTCCTTGGGTGGGGGTAAATATAAGACGGCAGGAAAAATTTCATAATGATGCAACAGTTAGTTTTCAAAATAATTGATCGTGAATGACGGCATTCATTTCTGGACATACTATAAGTATAAATGTCCCTTTATTTTTACACGATATGTCTTCTTTGTCATGTCTTGCATGGGTTTATTAAGTATAAAAGTCGCTTTATCTTTACACGATCTATCTTATTTGCCGTGCTTAAATTAATGTGGGTTTATTTAGTAAAAGTCGCTTCCTTTTTACATGCTCTATCTTCTTTGCAGTGATTGATAATGGTTTATTTAGTAAAATTCGCTTTACTTTTGCACGATCAACTTCACTGGCCAAGCTTGTTGATGGTCTGTTTTAGTAAAAGTCGCTGCATATTTACACTATCTATCTTGCTAATGAAGAGCACACAACTTGCGCGAATCGAAGTTCTTTTAGCAATGAAGCATGATTATTTGCGAAACGTGATACTCACCATACCTTTGCCGGTTTTAATTACACCTGTAGTTGTAATAAAATCAATGATTTCCTCACGAAGCATTATTATGTCTGTGAAAGTTGGCGGAGAGACGAGCGACGAAGGAGGGATAAAGAAAACACATACAGAAAGACATTTGATTAGATGTGCTCAAATATTTCTTATAAGAACGGCAAGAGACAATGCTGACAGGGTGAAACAGACATAAATGTGTAGGCAGGGACAAGAGTAAAACGTGTAAGAGAAATAAGAGATGATACAGCAAGAAATACATTGTTTGTCCAAACAAAAAGGACAGAATAAAGTGCAAATGATAAAACAGAGCAAAGACCAAGAAACAAATTGAAAACATTTCCTGGACAAACACCGCAGCAGATAAGATGAAACAAATGACAGCAAAGCAGAACGGATATCAGATATCTTTAGTTTTAGTTTTAGTCGATGGATCAACATCACGGCACACGGGTGTAACCCATAAGTGCGCCGTTCTCCTCCTAACTCAAACCTGAGTCTGGATAAACTCAGCTCAGTGCATGAACTCCGTAGCACCGGCGAGGATCCTGAAATACTTCGGATAGATTTTTAACTCGAAATTTTGCCCGGGCAGCGCCAGTTAGGCTACTCTTTTTCGATTTCCAACTGCGAAGGTTTTTTTTTTCGTGCGCAACAATAAACACGGGCGTCCGATCTCACTACCCACAGACCAGGGGAAATTTTATTACTAGAAGTCCACGTGAAATAAATCCCGGTCCTCACCGGGGCTTGAACCCGGGACCTCCAGCACTCGAGGCGGACACCATACCTCGAGACCACGCAGCCCCCTACTGATATCAGAGCTCAAACAAGGACGCCATAAGACAAGATGACACAAGATACAAGAATTGCAAATAGCAATGGTCAGGGATCAACCATGAAAGACAGGATAAAACAAAATGCTGCATAACTGTAAGGAACATACTAGTTAGTTATTTAGTTAGTTATTTAGTTAGTTAGTTAGTTAGTTAGTTAGTTAGTTAGTTAGTTAGTTAGTCAGTCAGTCAGTCAGTTAGTTAGTTGCGGTTCCAACTTCACGGCAAAGGGTCACCCCCATAATGCTCCGTTCCTGTGCAAGTGAATATCATACAAAATGCTCCTCACTGTCCCATGTGAAGAATGGATCGATAACCCAACAGGCAAGTAAATGCATAAGGCCTCTGCCAGAATGCCAATATAACAGTCCACCACGAAAATTACAGTTCATCGTCGGTGGAAACGGCAGTAAAAATTAATACAGCAGCTTCACACACCTTACTGCATAATGTGAAACTAGCTAGTTCAGCACCCGGCCGCGGTCATTTTCTGAAAAGCAGTTCACAAAACAAACAAAAGCGGACAGATGCAAAGGCACTCCACACGAAATCCACAGCTCACAGTGTCGCTCCAAACACTCAATATATATATATATTATATATATATATATATATATATATATATATATATATATATATATATATATATATATATATATATATATATATATATATATAATATATATATGAAGAAGAAGAAGAAGAAGAAGAAGAAGAAGAAGAAGAAGAAGAAGAAGAAGAAGAAGAAGAAGAAGAAGAAGAAGAAGAAGAAGAAGAAGAAGAAGAACTGATAACAGTACCAAACAAGAATTGTTAAGAGCAAACAAAAACAGACCAAAAATAGAACAGTAACAAATCGTGCACACGTTTAAAGAGTATCACAGCCTGAGATAAGTAGCAAAATATTTCTTTTTTCTCACATTTTTATTTTCTCTTCATTGTTACCATTTCATCTTTTTATTCTTCTCATCCCGTTCTTATGCCTTAATGTATGCCTCCGTGATTATATGTTGTGTTTTGTGTATGCATGTGTTTGTTGATGAAGGCATTACTTTGTCTTATTTTACTTTGGTAACATTTCCACAGCTTTACCGAAGTCTAACTAATTTTATTTAACGCTTAAAGAAGAACGATTGAGTGTAAGTAAAATAAAACTGAAAGAAACAGACTGATACAAGAACTCAAACAAGAAACAACAACAGAAGACAACGATGCAAACATTAAGTTAGTTGCATATCCTTTACATGATGTTGCAGCCAACCCCAGCATTTTCTGCTGTTTGTGATTTCTTGCATTTTTACGTTCAGTAGTTTGCTTTCTGAATGACCGGATCTCATACCATTTTATGAAAACCAACGGAAAGCGGTCTGCTTCCAAATCAAATCAAATCAACTTTATTTTAAAAGGGTCACAAATTGGGCACGCAAGCCCGTCTTACATTCGGCCCTTCCAATCACTCATCTTTCGTTCATCAGGAGCATTATACATTCACATAGAAAAAAACAAACACATTGTGAAATGAATGTTGTAAACATAAGGCAAATTACCATGTTATGAGGCCCATCTCCCACCTACCCGACACATCACCCCACCCACCCACACACACACACCCAGGGACACATAATACCCCACCAACCGACCCATCCCTCTCCCGCACACCCAGCACCCACACACTGCCCTCACCTGTTCCCCCAACCCAAACACACTCGCCACCCACAAAAAGATCCCCCACCAATCCACATATCCCGCGTCCACCCACATACACCCACACACCAATCCTCCACCCACACATCGTCTCCCCATCCACACACCTCCAACCAGCCATCCCCCAATCATACATCCATCGACCACATATTCTCCATCCACGCGCACACATCCCCCACCAACCCACACATCCACTCACACATCCCCAAACCATATACACACATCCCCACCAACTGACATCTCCCTACCCACACACACACACACACACATATCTCCCTATACATGCCCAATCCACTCAAAAACATCCCACCACACACACACATACATCCTCCACCCACTCACACATGCCCTAGCCCACATTCCACCACACGATATTCCCAACCCACGCACCAAACACACATATCCTTCACCCACACATCCCCCACCCACATGCCACACAATATCCATACCCACACATATACCCTCACCCACACACCACACGTCTCCCACCCACACACACACACATATCCCCAACCAACACACCAGACACCTCTCCCCACCCACAAACACATTCCCCAACCATCCACCAACACACAATCACTCACTCACCCACACATCCTCCACTACGCACCGATACACCCCAACCACCCAACTCCAACCAAACATCTCTTGATCACACATATCACCACCCACACACATCCTCCACCCACTCACGCATCCCGCCCCGAAATATACACACCCTTCACCCACCTACACATCCCAAAGCCACTCACACACCCCAACAACACATTCCCCAACCACCACACATCCATTACTCACCCACACATATCCCCCACCCATACACACATTCCCTGCACCCATCACACATATCCCCCACCCACACATATATTCTCACCCATCTACCACAAACATACCCTCACCCACACACCATGCACACATCCCCCACCAACACACCACACACATATCCCAAACCCACACACCATACACTTCTCCCCACCCGCCCTTACATCCCCAATCCACCCACACATCCCCTACCCACACAACCCCGCCACCCACAAATACTTCCCCAAACCATCCACACATCTCCACCCACCCACACATATTCCCCCACCCATACACACATCCTCCACCCATCCATCCACAGATCCCACCAACACCCACAAATCTCACTACCCACCAACACCCACACACCCCCACCCACACATACCCCCCCCCCCCCACACACATCTAGACACATGCATAATGCCTGACGTGAGCATTGAAACTAGTATGAACAAACTCCCATACTTTACTCACACACATACAATGACAATTGTCGTGAGCAGTCTCATAAAAATGGTAAAAATGGAGAAAAATGTGTACATATACAGTGTGTGACGTAAAAAAATAGTGATGCTCCCACACATAGAGATACACACAGAGACAGGCGCGCGCGCACACACACATACTCACACACACACATTCACTCTCATGCTCACTCATTCTGTCTCTCATTCACACTCACTGACTCTCTCACTCAAACTAACAGTAATGTACATAAGTTTATATTATATATGATAATCAAATGGTATTCAACTGATAATATGACAGATGAGAATACACAAACATATGGATTCGTGTGTTACATGACATGCGTGTTACATGACATGCGTCTGCTCAACTCTCTCTCTCTCTCTCTGTATTCTTTCAAATACACAAACACGCATGCGCGCGCACGCACACACTCTAACACATCCACTCTCCCACTGTCTCACTCTTGGGGCTGCGTGGTCTCGAGGTATGGTGTCCGCCTCGAGTGCTGGAGGTCCCGGGTTCAAGCCTTGGTGAGGACCGGGATTTTTTCACATGGACTTCTAGTAAACATTTCCCCTGGTCTCTGGGTAGTGAGATCGGACGCCCGTGTGTATTGTTGCGCACGGAAAAAATCCCTTGGCAGTTGGAAATCGAAAAAGAGTAGCCTAACGGCGCTGCCCGGGCAAAAATTTCAAGTTAAAAATCTACCCAAAGTATTTCAGGATCCTCGCCGGTGCTACGGAGTTCGTGCACTGAGCTGAGTTTATCCAGACTCAGGTTTGAGTTAGGAGGAGAACGGAGCACTTATGGGTTACACCCGTGTGCCGTGATGTTGATCCATCGACTAAACTAAACTCTCTCTCTCTCTCTCTCTCTCTCTCTCTCTCTCACACACACACTCACTATCTCCCTCATTCATTCTCTCTCTCTCTCTCTCTCTCTCTCTATCATACACAGACAGACACACACCCTCACGCTATCACTCAATGTTTCACTCACTCTCTCTTACCCTAGCACACTCACTCACTCACTTTTTTACTCTCTCTCTCCCCCTCTCTCTCTCTCTCTCTCTCTCTCTCTTGTACACACACACATACACACACTTTAACACTCATTCACTCACTAACACACACACACTCATTAACTCCTCACTCATTCACTCATTTACTCACACTCTGACACAATCCTTCACACACATACTCTCACTCTCAATTACACTCTCTCACATATACACATACGCTTGAACGCACGCACACACTCCCTCACTCACTCTCACACATACACGTATGCATGCATGCACTGACACATTCCCTCACCATTTCTCGCTCAATCACTCTCTCCACACACACGCATGCACGTGCACACACACATTCACTCTCTCTGACACCCACTTTCTCTCTATCTCTCTCTCTCTCTCTCTCTCTCTCTCTCTCTCTCTCTCTCTCTCTCTCTCTCTCTCTCTCTCTCTCGCTCCCACACGCACACACATATATAGTGAACAATTATAGTTAAACAATTATAATGAACAATTATACTGAACAATTATACCAGCAAATAAATTATGGTGGCATATAGTCGGTATGGATTAAGTATTGAAAGAGTTTTTGGTTAAATGTGTAGGGACTCATTGGAGTTTTCAGATCTGGAGGAAGATCATTCCATAAGTGAGCACCAGAATAGGCGAAGCATGTTTTGTTTAGGTCCAATCTAGGCTTTGAGACATGTAACAAATTTAGGCGCTTGCTGTTCATTGCATTAGATTGAATCAGCGGTAGAAAATACTCTGGGGTATTTTGAGATATAATTTTATTCACTAATTTGGCTTTGTTAAAAAGGAAGCGCTTTCGAAGAGGTAGAAGTCTTAGATGACTGTATAAATTACTAGCTGACCCGGCCCGGCTTCGCCCAGTCCTTGGTGGGAAGCATCTCATTTAATTCTATAGTAGTCATATAAGTTCCCGTTACCGACTGTCTGTCTTTTCTGTCTGTCTGTCTGACCGACCCGGCTTCGCCCAGTCCTTTGGTGGGGGGGCATCTCATTTAATTCATATATGTAGTCATATAAGTTCCGGTTCCCGTTACCGGCTATCTGTCTGTCTGTCTGTCTGTCTGCCTGTCTGTCTGACCCGGTCCGGCATCGCCCAGCTCCTGGTGTGGAGCATCTCATTTAATTCATATAAGTAGTCATATAAGTTCCCGTTCCCGTTCCCGACTATCTATCTGTCTGTCTGTCTGTCTATCTGTCTGTCTATCTGTCTGATCCGGCCCGGCTTCGACCAGCCCCTGATGGGGAGCATCTCATTTAATTCATATAAGTAGTCATATAAGTTCTCGTTCCCGTTACCGACTATCTGTCTGTCTGTCTGTCTGACTGTCTGTCTGTCTGCCTGACCCGGCCCGGGTTCGCCCAGTCCCTGGTGTGGAGCATCTCATTTAATTCTGAGTAGGTAAGAATCCGCTCTGCCTTCAAAATGTTGATGTGAAGATTTTCTTCCTGCAGCTGCTTCTTTATTTGTTGATCAGTAAGCTCCATTTTTAGCCGCTTGACCACCCATCTGACTGTGTTTGAATCAGTGTTTCTGATTCTGGTGTCTTGGTCCTCCTTCCTCTCACAAGTTTTTGTGTTCGTCTGTGGGTAGTCGTCGCTCTTCTTATTGGTAGTTTCATTGACTGTAGGTTCAGATACTTTATTACAGCTTGCATGCAGACTCTCCAAAGGCAGGTTCGTCTTCTTGATAGTCTGGTCGGTTTTCTCACTATGCATCTTGGAAGCTGCTTGTTTCTTTGTGCTATTACGGACGTGCCATTTTTCCCCCCCGTATCAGGCCTTGCTTGAAATGTGTAAGGCGTCTTGGCTTGATAGCGCTGAGAAGTGCTGTCAAGCGAATCGTGTCGATATGATGGCGGAAAAACACTAAAGATGCGATGATATTGTTCAACATCTTTTAGATAACTTCTTAAGTATAGAAAGATGAGTTACAATGTTATGCATTATGCATTATTTTTATGTAAACTTTGAAAATGCCTTAAAGATTGTATCATTATTTATTATAACTCATATGCCGGTATATAACTATAGACAAAGAGTTTATAAATCTTTGAAAACGATACAACAATATGACTATAAGTTATACAACAATGTTATTAAAAGTTATGCCCTTGAAATAACTTTTTCTAGAGTTAAGTCCCTTAGCTATATATAAATTTTAATGAAAAATGAAAAATGAAATAATACTGAGTTACTTTCAACGTGCTTTATGCCAGAAACTAGAAGTATAGCGCGGTTTTGTAGAGACCACAATCGTTTTAAATTAGATTTAGGGCAACCATCCCAAACTGTGGAACAGTAATCGAGATGTGATTGGATATAGCATGTATAGAATATTTTTCGTGTACTTTCGTGCAGGAAGTGCTGGATTTTAGCAAGTTTTGTGCTATTTTCTTGGTAAGAACGTGAACATCAGAGCTCCAGCTCAAATGGCTGTCAATTAAAAGACCTATTGTTTTATGTTCATTCACATTAACTATAGGTAACGTGTCAATGCGGAGTTCGAGCGGTGGTCCAATTATGGCTAGTGTCTGTAGTTTTTATCTGGTCGTTATTAGCATGAATTTAGTTTAGTCGATGTTAATTAGCATGCGGTTTTCGTTGCTCCATCTAGTAAGATTATCAAATTCCTTTTGTAAAGAATTCTCTAATTCACTACGGTTTTCTTCACTAGTATATATAGTACAGTCGTCTGCAAATAGATCACAAGTTGTACTGATATATAAAGGAAGATCATTAATATAAACTGCAAAAAGCAGCGGCCTAGTATTGAGCCCTGAGGCACACCAATATTAAGCTGTGTGGGTCTTGATAGACATTTGTTGAAGGACACGACTTGTTGTCTGTCAGACAGAAATGACGTAATTATGTTCACGATATTCGTGCTTGTCTTCATTTGTTTCAGTTTTCTAATTAAAATATCGTGATCTACCATATCAAAAGCTTTTTTAAAGTCTACAAACACCGCTCCACAAATTCTACCCTCGTTGATGTTTAAGTGCCAGTTATCGGTCATTTTTGTTAGCGTACTATGGCAAGAATATATAGGTTGAAACCCAGATTGACAGTTAATTATTAGATCGTTGTTAATTAAATGGTGTAACGTTATTTTATGAATGTGTTTTTCTATTTTCTAGTGGTTTTGATAGCGACGATAGTAAGGAGATAGGTCTATAATTACCCAACATTTTAGATTATTATCGATTTGATTATTATTATTATTATTTGATATTATATATATATATATATATATATATATATATATATATATATATATATATATATATATATATATATATATATATATATATATATATATATATATATATGTTGTTGTTTGTCCATCAAGAATGATGATGACCATTCATTTCATCCAGTGGGGTTGAAAGTACGGAGCCGTGGGTTCTAAGTTGACTGATAAGGCCTATTTTGGCTCTAAATGTTCTTTGACAATGTGGACAAAGAATGCTTGACGTTTCTGGAGGAGGATTTCCTGCAGTGGTCTTTCTGTCCTGCCTTTTCTTTACAGCTCTTGCAGTCCTGGTTGCCTCACACATGACTGCACCCTTGTGTAATGATGCACGCCACGAATTTCGGTCTCTGGCTGCAGTCTCCCAGGTGTCATGATGAATTCCAAAAGCATTCAGAGAGATTTTCAGAGTGTCTTTAAAGCGTTTCCTCTGGCCGCCTTGGGAGCGTTTATCACAACGCAGTACGCTGTAAAAAAAATTCGTTTAGGGAGCCTGTGATCTGGCATGCGAGTCAAGTGACCAGCCCAGCGAATCTGATTCTTCATCAGTAGAGTGTGGATACTGGGCATGGACGCTCTTTCTAGGACTTCAGTGTCTGGGATCTTGTCTTGCCATTTAATCTTCAGTAGCTTCCTTAGGCAGACTGTGTGGAAGTGGTTTAATTTCCTAGCGTGTCGCTGATAAACAGTCCAGGTTTCACAAGCATATAGCAGTGTGGATAATACAACTGCTTTGTAGACTTTTAGCTTTGTTTGCAGGCTTATTCCAGTTCTGTCCCATACATTCTTGTACAGTCTGCCAAAGGCCGCACTGGCCTTGGAGATTCTTGCATTCACTTCGTCATCAATTGTGGCAGCTTGTGACACAGTGCTGCCAAGATAGGTGAATTTGTCCACAACACTTAGTCTATGACCATTCACTTTGATATTCGGCACAGTGTGATTATTCCCTGGAGCTGGCTGGTACATAACTACAGTCTTCTCCAAGTTGATATTGAGCCCAAAGTTGGCACAGGCATGTGAGAAAGCTGTAACATTATGTTGAATGTCCGCCTCTGAGTTGGCGTATAGAGCGCAATCATCAGCAAACACGAGCTCTCTGACGGTGTCGCTGTTAATTTTGGTTTTAGCTTTCAGCCTTCTGAGATTGAATAACTTTCCATCCATACGGTAGTTGATGTCTATTCCAATGTCGTCGTTCTCGAAGGCATTCATCAACATGGCTGAAAACATGAGGCTGAACAGTGTTGGTGCCAGGACACATCCTTGCTTCACTCCATTGGTGACAGGAAAGGGCTCAGACAGTTCACCATTTTCCTGTACTCTTGCCTGCATGCCATCATGAAATAGCCGCACTATTTGGACAAACTTTGCGTGGACAGCCATATTTTGCCATGATCTTCCACAGTCCTTCTCTGCTGACTGTATCAAAAGCCTTGGTAAGGTCAATGAAGGTGGAGAACATTTCGCAGTTCTGTTCCTGACATTTCTCTTGCAGCTGCCTTGCAGCGAAAATCATGTCACAGTTCCACGTTCTTTTCTGAAGCCACATTGACTCTCAGGAAGAAGACCATGATCGAGATGGGCCGTGAGGCGATTGAGAAGAATTCTGGCGAGTATCTTCCCTGCAATTGAAAGTAAGGAGATGCCTCGGTGGTTGTCACAGGATTGGCGGTTTCCTTTACGTTTGTAAAGACTTGGTGAAGCTGCTCTGTTAGGACCGGCCCACCTGCCTTGTATATCTCTGCTGGGATGGAGTCAGGACCAGGTGCCTTGCCGCTGGAGAGTTGCTGGATGGCTTTGTTTACTTCCACTATGGTTGGCAGGTCATCAAGTGTCTCATTGGTGGGAACTTGAGGAAGGCAGTTGATGGTTTCATCATCGAAGAAGGAAGTTGCATTTAAGATGTTGCTGAAATGCTCTGCCCAGCGTTGAAGGATTTCTTTCTTATCGGTGACCAATGTTCCCCCATCTGCACTGAGGAGGGGAGCTATGCCTGGTGATGTAGGACCATAGACCACTTTCAGTGAGTCGTAGAAGTTTTTCATATCATGTCTGTCAGCAAAGCCTTGAATTTCATCAGCTTTGCTGCTCAGCCAGGAGTACCGCATGTGCCGAAGTTTCTGCTGCACTACTCTCTGAATGTTCTTGAAGGCATCTTTTTTTATGTTGACTTCGGGTCATTCAAATGTGCCTTGAGGAGAAGATGTTTCTCGACCAGCAATTGGTTGATGTCTTTGGAATTTTCATCGAACCAATCTTTATGCTTTCTGGGATCTGGACCCAGGATTTCCATAGCAGTGTTGTAAATTATGTCCTTTAGGGCTCTCCACTCTGTTTCTGTATCCTATTTAGCAGCAGCACTGGGCTTGAGGCGGTCTTCCAGCATATTTTCAAACGACTGTTGCATTTTCTTGATGTTTAGGCGGGTGACATTTACCGTTTTATTTTGTTGCATTTTTACCCCTTGAGGTGATATATATATATATATATATATATATATATATATATATATATATATATATATATATATATATATATATATATATATATGGCTATTATCGATTGAGCCATTTTTAAGTAAAGGATACACTTTAGCAATTTTAGATGCAGATGGAAAGTAGTTTTTGGCCAGGCACTGGTTATATATGAACGTTAAGGACTCACTAATGACTGGTGCAGCACAACGAAGAATTCTATTACTGATACCATCTAGGCCATGTGAATTTGTTGATTTGAGGTTTAAAAGATATTTATAAACTTCTGCAACAGACATTAAGGGAATCTCAGCGGGAATATTTCTGGTGTACATCTCCTCACAGAATGATGGCAGTGAACTTAAATTGCATGATGAGTCTGGTATTGAAGACTTCAGATTCTCTACTTCTGATTGAAAGAACCAACTGAATTCAACGCATGTTATAGAATTTGGTATTGCTGATTCTGAAGGCGTTTCTTATTGGTTAGCAAGTTAATAGCCTTCCATATATTTGTACTGTTTGAATGATCTACAATCAAATTTTTTAAATCTTTTTTTTTATCCTACGAATTTCATATTTAACTTTATTCCTTAGTCTACGGTAATTGATGACGTCTTTATTTGTGTGTGCTGTATCTCGCTCTATCGTGTTTTCTAGAACTTCACTAGTGACCCATGGGGATTTATGTTGATTTTTGACTCGAACTTCTTTGATTGGCACGTGTTTATCGAACACAATCACCCATAGCTGTGTTTCGAACGCGGTATTCGGGCTTATGAATTGCGTCCGTAATCCATTATTAGAATAGGAAATATAACACAGTTAACAATGACAGTAACAACAACCTTATTAATTTATACCAGTCAATTTAGAGAATATTAATTCGTATTTTCCCGACTAACGACTTTCTCCGTATTCCCATATATTTACGTGGGTACCGCAGCTACGCGGGATTTGGTAGCGGATCGCGTTGCGTTGGTTACTTGCGGGGATATCCTAGCAGGTGGCTCAGAAATCAATGGCAAACTACCGAGCGTAATCTTGCCAAGACATCAGCAGCAGCTGAAAAATGCTGGTGTTGACTGCAATGACTGTAAAGGATATGCGAGGGGAAAAATTGTGTTAGGGCATACACGCAGTTTGTATTCTTTTCGTGCCCATTATCCCTAGTGGGGCATATGCTCTCAACCAAACCACGCCTAGCCTCCTATCTTTTGCTATCACCTGCAGCTTCCTCCATATCCTCCCAATAATATTCACCTGTCTTAATTCTCTTCTCCGTGTGCTTTTAGCTCTCCTGCTATCTGGTTCACCTTGTGAGTTCCAGACAAGAGAATGTCTAGTTATATTGGCCTCAGGCTTTTTTCAGTGTGTGCCCTATCCGGCGCCAGTGCATTTTTTCACCTCTTTGTTCACCAGGATGGCTTTTAAATGTTACTTTCTTTTAAAGATGGGTTTTCTTAAAATAAAGTAAATACCAAATCAATTCTTGATTTGAATGTCAAAAATGACACTGGGTCTGCCTTACAAGATGTCAACATGATAAATCAAATAATGATTATTATAACGTGGCCGACCGTCGGTGATACCAAACACACACAAATAGTCCTGATCATGAAAATAACTGTTTGGTTTTTGTTGATTTGTTTAGTTGTTATGCACGTAGTTAGAAACACAGATGTGAGCGATTTGGCAGCAGACAGCCTAACGTTGGTTTGGGTGCAGGTCGTACAGAAAGCAAAGGCAAACTACTGAACTTAAACTTTCCCAGCCAACAAAAAGGGTGGGGTTGATTGCTATGTCCTGTAAAGGATATACAACTAAGTGTAGTTGTTTCTGGTGTGGTGTACATGTTTCTGTTGTCTTGTTCAGTTGTTACTGGTGTGGTGTACAGGTTTCTGGTGTCTTATTTAGCTGTTACTGGTTGTGACATTTCTTGTTCAGCCCCTGATAAATCACGAAACACAGCAAAGTTACAGAGAGCCACATACTTCGGTGTTAAAGGGTACCCGAGACAACCACAATTGCGGTTTTTAACTTTAACGTTAGTCCACCCCACACCCTTTCACCTCGTAGAAAATTGGTACCTACTGGAGTTGTAAACAGCAACTAAGAATAGCTGTGAAACCGAACATCTGACGTTTGATCATCGGCAAGGACAGGGGCGACAACCGGAAAATTATTACCCATTGTTTCATATTATTCCCCCTTCGTTTCTACAATACCTGAACCGTTAACATTACACCCCCTCTACCCCCAATTCCCGGAACATCATACCCTCTATCCCCAATCAGGGTGGCGTCATGTTGTCGCGGAAATTGAGCTTTACCATTGGAAGCGGCAAAGATACTTCCTATTAACATAATATATGTTAATAGGTGAGCTCAACAACTGCCGGCAGAAGTGGTGGGTCGAGGCACAGTCACCAGAGATGAACTGGCGGAACAAGACGTTTTGGCCAGTTCAGCTGTTGTTGTTGTGGTGTTGCGGATTTTAATTCACGATGGCTGTTGGGTAAGTAGAAAACCATGGTAAACTTAAAGACTAGTATATCTAAATTTATACTAGAGTTTTCTTTGTGCATATCTAAAGAAAATCCTCAAAGAATTAAGTGCATTTTCTTTGACTTATAGAGATAGTGAAGAGATGTCTTTCTGGTCAGTTCTTGTCCTTTATAAGGAATGATATTCCTGTTTTCTAGTTATTCAGTCTTCCTGTGTAAATAATGATTGGGAAAAGATCTACCTTACTACCTTCTAGAACAATACCCATATTCTTTTATGAAGATACTTTTCTGGAGAATCCCATATACTCTCCTTGTCTTTATGTTCAGAGGAGACTGTGTTTCTATGTGTATTCATGCATAGAGAATCAATAATAAGTGACTGTGATGTAGTGTTACTTTATAAATATAATGTGAGGTTGACTATTCACTTATACAGGAGAAGAGAATAAATGCCACGATGGAGAAATGACATCACTCTTGATGATGGCCACCAGATATTCTAAGAGACAAGAGTTTGGACAGCATGAGAATGATTCTCCTCCATAAGGCAGGAGTGAGAGAGACATATCATGTCAATATAGGGAGAAAGGACTGCATCAGATGTTGAGGTGATGGGCCTGAAAAAAAAAAAACAGAAACCTGTACACAACACCAGTAACAACTGAACAAGTTAACAGAAACCTGTACACCACACCAGTAACAACTGAACAAGTTAACAAAAACCTGTACACTCCACCAGTAACAACTGAACAAGTTAACAAAAACCTGCACACCACACCAGTGTGGGGTAGTAAATGAAGATATAGGGAAATGAATTCCCAGATCCTAATATCCAACTGTATAAGAAACTTGTAATGGCTCGGTAAGACTTTCTAAGAGTCTAGACTAATTATAAAGTGATTTTTCCTAACAGTGGCCAATAGAGCACTGGAAATTTACTGAACCTTTGAGAGGATAGCACTCACTTATTGTAAACCGAGGGTCTGTGTGATTATCCAGCCCACACTCAGCTCCATTGTAATGTTGTCCCTTGGCAAATATTATCAAAAGACATTAAAAAAAACAACTCAAATACCAAAGAACAAATTAATAAACAACTTTTAACTACAACAGATAACATTATATTGGGATAACCTGAGGAAAGGGGAAAGTGTGTGTATGCTCATGTGACATGGCATAATGATACACAACCATAATAAAAAAGGACAATAACATATCAATAAAAGATATGGCAATTATATCTAACTAATTAATTAACGGGCCAGATATTTTCTTGATGAAGGAATTAAATCAACATCTTCCTACCTCCATTAAGATGCTAAGTTTTTTCTAGATCCCACGGGGAAAGTTCATGGTTTATTGTAAACTGAGTGAAAGTCCATTATTAAATAACACTGGAGAACAGTCCTTTATTAAATCATAGGGGTAAATGTCCATTCGTAAACCACAGGGGGTGAATGTTCATTCTTAACACACAGGGGTGTGAGTGTTCCTTTCCATATAGGAGTATGAATATTTATTCCTATGTAGGAGTCAGTGATGAATTACTGGGTTCTGAATCCTGCAGGTATTGGCACGAGGAAATCATGAAGTAGTAATAAAAGAGACCCTGCGCTATTTATCATGCTGGGGTCAGACAATGGAGAGGCCAGTGATGATTAAGGGAGAATCACTCCTCCCGCACTGGAAAGGCCTACTCCTCCTCCCTGAGGATTTTGACCCTCCTGTTGTCATTCATCATTATTAATGAAAATGCCCCATTTTCATCCCGATGAAGAAACTTTCCAGCCCAATGAAGAAACCACTGTTTCCTGTAGAAAAAGAAAATGGAAAAAGAGGAAGAGGGAAAGAAAAAGAAAGAGGGAATGCAAGAGAGAGAGAGAGAGAGAGAGAGAGAGAGAGAGAGAGAGAGAGAGAGAGAGAGAGAGAGAGAGAGAGAGAGAGAGAGAGAGAGAGAGAGAGAGAGAGAGAGAGTTTCTTTTGTCTTGTTCAGTTGTTACTGGTGTGGTGTACAGGTTTCTGTTGAATTGACTAGTTGTTACTGGTGTGTACAGGTATTTGTACTCCTGTTTAGTTGCTACTTTTGTGTTATACAAGTTTTTGATGACATGTACAGTTGTTACAATGGTGTGGTATTCAAGTATTTGTTGACTTGTTCAGTTATTACAACGGTGTAGCATACAATTATTTGGCAACTTGTTCGTTTGTTACAATGGTGTGGTATACAAGTATTTGGTAACTTGTTGAGCTGTTACAATGGTGTGATATACAAGTATTCGGTAACTTGTTCAGCTGTTATAATGGTGTGATATACAAGTTTTTGGTGACTTGGTCAATTTATACAATGGTATGATATACAAGTTTTTGGTGACTTGGTCATTTGTTAAAATGGTATGGTATACAAGTATTTTTAACTTGTTCAGCTGTTACAATGGTGTGATATACAAGTTTTTGGTGACTTGGTCAATTGTTACAATGGTATGATATACAAGATTTTGGTGACTTAGCCATTTGTTACAACGGTATGGTATACAAGTATTTGGTAACTTGTTCAGCTGTTACAATGGTGTGATATACAAGTTTTTGGTGACTTCGTCAATTGTTACAATGGTATGATATACAAGATTTTGGTGACTTAGCCATTTGTTACACCGGTTAGTTAGTTAGTTAGTTAGTCGACAGATCATCCTCGTTGCACATCGAACCATTCAGTCCATAAGTGCTCGGATCCCCTCCTCAGCAAATCCCGCAGCGTGTAGCGGCTAGAGCCAGTTCTGTGTTGGTTTATCAATCTTCTTTGGCTTCCTGCGTAGTGTTCTTGTTTGGCCACCCCTCTTTTAATTTGCTGCTCCCGCAGTCTGGCCATTGTTGTAGATTCACAGTCATCACTTGGTTCTCGCAAAAGTCTCACTTCTCGTAGAGCATTCAGAATGTCAGCCTGGTCCATGGCGCGTCCGCCCTCCACAGTAGCCTCACCTGCGAGCTTGTCAGCCCGCTCATTTCCTTGTACTCCCGCATGACCTGGCACGAAGATGAAACTAATCTTTGCCAGCCGAGACTGCTTCAGAGGCAGCAACCATTCTCTTCGGATCGACCCCTCCTCTATCCTCTTGATCATGTTCATTGAGTCGCTAAGGAAACAAGCCCTAGTGAATGTCTGTGTCTCGAGCCATGTTATTGCTTTACTTACTGCCATGACTTCCATGGTCAGGCTACTTGTGGTTTCAGTGAAAGCACCAGAGTCCTCCTTCACAATTCTCCCTCCGGCCCGAGCTGTAAAGGCCCATGAGCTTCTCATATGTCGGACGACCGACCCATCTGTGTAGATGACCGCGTCACCGTCTAGCGAATTCTCGAAAATCAACGCTTGTACTTCAGCCTCAACAGCAGCCGGATTTTCTTGTCTGCATTTTCTATCTAGTTGGGTGCAAACTGAAAAGGATGTGCAGAAGTCTGTTGGCACTTGCACCCACTCCTCACCAGGTTCTAAGTCCTCAAGTGAACACACCTGTTGAAGAATGTCTTCGGCTTGACCCATCCACGACCGTCCTCTTTTTAACCTGCTGCCCTTCACCTTCCTAATTTCACTATGCAGTGGATGTTGTGTGTTTGCGTTAATTCTGAGGTAGGCGCGTGCCCTGCAAACTTGTATTCTCTCTTCAATGGTTGGAAAATCAAGAAGGTAGCGCATCGCCCTGCATGCTGTATCTCTTGTACATCCAAGAATAATGCGCATAGCTTCATTCTGTATCCTGCTACACCGGTATGGTATACAAGTATGTGGTAACTTGTTCAGCTGTTACAATGGTGTGATATACAAGTGTTTGGTGACTTGGTCAATTGTTACAATGGTATGATATACAAGATTTTGGTGACTTAGTCATTTGTTACAACGGTATGGTATACAAGTATTTGGTAACTTGTTCAGCTGTTACAATGGTGTGATATACACGAATTTGGTAACTTGTTCACCATGGCACACCATGGCATGGAAAGAATGGCACACCATGGCATGGAAAGAATGGCACACCATGGCATGGACAGAATGGCACACCATGGCATGGAAAGAATGGCACACCATGGCATGGAAAGAATGGTGAGGCAGGGAGTGACCAGAGGATCTGGCCGACACTCTGTCCATTTTTGTATCGCTGGATGGCTTTGAACTACAACGTATACAGGTGCTACTTCTTCTAGTGCAATGGACTGATTTTTGATTGTGGATTAGCTTTCCCTATTACCAATGTCCCTCGCCACCAGGCGAACCCACTCCGACTTCTGAGATACTTTACGTCGTCAAGTCAAGGACGAGAAGTCAATATTTTAGTCCAACTTACCGGTGTAGGGGTTGAATCCCCTACCCCAGTATCAGCACACCAGATGTTTAAGTACGAGCGCTATTATCCATTCAGATATGCTGACCTGTCTGTACTGCAAGATGCTGACCCGTCTGTACTGCAAGGAAAGGATACAGACGGACACATAATCAGACTCCAAATGGTACCATCAATATTGGGACTGTTTGCTGGCTCTTGAAGATTAGGATGGAGGGCCTATAAGAATGTCCAGAGCGCTGTGATGTCGGGTCTTGACTCAACTCACGGGGGCATCAACGAATAGTCACAACGAATGAAGAAGAGTGTTATCAGGAATACATACAAACATGCTAACTGCTGTGGGATAAATGTAACTGCACTGGTCAGTAGTTCTTCGACGTTAGCTTCTCATTAAGAAAGCAGTGGCAAACTAATGAACGTATATTTACCTAGTGGCAACATGGGAACCATATCCCAGCCTCTCTATGACAACACTAGAACCATGTCCCAGACTCTATGACAACACTAGAACCATGTCCCAGACTCTATGACAACGCTAGAACCACATCCCAGACTCTATGACAACGCTAGAACCATGTCCCAGACTCCCTATGACAACACTAGAACCACATCCCAGACTCTCCATGACAACGTTAAAACCACGCCCCAGACTCTATGACAACGCTAGAACCACGTCCCAGACTTCCTATGACAACGCTAGAACCACGTCCCAGACTTCCTATGACAACGTTAAAACCATGCCCCAGACTCTCCATGACAACGTTAAAACCACGTCCCAGACTTCCTATGACAACGCTAGAACCACGTCCCAGACTTCCTATGATAACGCTAGAACCATGTCCCAGACTCTATGACAGCGCTAGAGACACATCCCAGACTCTATGGCAATGCTAGAACCATGCCCCAGACTCTAAGACAACGCTAGAACAAAGTGCCAGATTCTGTGACAACGCTAGAACCACATCCCAGACTCTATGACAACGCTAGAACCACATCCCAGACTCTAGGACAATGCTAGAACCATGCCCCAGACTCTATGACAACGCTAGAACCACGTCCCAGACTCTATGACAACGCTAGAACCATGCCCCAGACTCTATAGCAACGCTAGAACCACATCCCAGACTCTAGGAGAACGCTAGAACCACATCCCAGACTCTATGACAACGCTATAACCATGCCCCAGACTCTATGACAACGCTAGAACCATGCCCCAGACTCTATGACAACGCTAGAACCACATCCCAGACTCTATGACAACGCTAGAACCATGCCCCAGACTCTATGACAACGCTAGAACAACGTCCCAGACTCTATGACAATGCTAGAACGGCATCCCAGACTCTACTACAACGCTAGAACCACATCCCAGACTCTAGGACAATGTTAGAACCATGCCCCAGACTCTATGACAACGCTAGGACCATGCCCCATATTCTATGACAACGCTAGAACCACGTCCCAAACTCTATGACAACGCTAGACCGACATCCCAGACTCTATTACAACGCTAGAACCACATCCCAGACTCTAGGACAACGCTAGAACCATGCCCCAGACTCTATGACAACGCTAGAACTATGTCCTAGACTATGACAACGCTAGAACCATGCCCCAGACTCTATGACAACGCTAGAACCACGCCCCAGACTCTATGACAACGCTAGAACCATGCCCCAGACACTATGACAACGCTATAACCATGCCCCAGACTATGACAACGCTAGAACCATGCCCCAGACTCTATGACAATGCTAGAACCATGCCCCAGACTCTATGACAACGCTAGAACCATGCCCCAGACTCTATGACAACGCTAGAACTATGTCCCAGACTCTATGACAACGCTAGAACCATGCCCCAGACTCTATGACAACGCTAGAACTATGTCCTAGACTATGACAACGCTAGAACTATGTCCTAGACTATGACAACGCTAGAACTATGTCCTAGACTATGACAACGCTAGAACCATGCCCCAGACTCTATGACAACGCTAGAACCATGCCCCAGACTCTATGACAACGCTAGAACTATGTCCCAGACTCTATGACAACGCTAGAACCATGCCCCAGACTCTATGACAACGCTAGAACTATGTCCTAGACTATGACAACGCTAGAACCATGCCCCAGACTCTATGACAACGCTAGAACTATGTCCTAGACTATGACAAACGCTAGAACTATGTCCTAGACTATGACAACGCTAGAACCATGCCCCAGACTCTATGACAACGCTAGAAACCATGCCCCAGACTCTATGACAACGCTAGAACTATGTCCTAGACTATGACAACGCTAGAACTATGTCCTAGACTATGACAACGCTAGAACCATGCCCCAGACTCTATGACAACGCTAGAACCATGCCCCAGACTCTATGACAACGCTAGAACTATGTCCTAGACTATGACAACGCTAGAACTATGTCCTAGACTATGACAACGCTAGAACTATGTCCTAGACTATGACAACGCTAGAACTATGTCCTAGACTATGACAACGCTAGAACTATGTCCTAGACTATGACAACGCTAGAACTATGTCCTAGACTATGACAACGCTAGAACCATGCCCCAGACTCTATGACAACGCTAGAACTATGTCCTAGACTATGACAACGCTAGAACTATGTCCTAGACTATGACAACGCTAGAACCATGCCCCAGACTCTATGAGACACGCTAGAACTATGCCCCTGACTCTATGACAAGGCTAAAACCATGTCCCAGCCCACCTATGTGCACCCAGGGTAATGTCGGGAAACAGGCTAGCACCACACACCCTATCATGAATTGTTTTCCACAGGAATACAAGCATTTCATCGGCGATGGAGGACTTGCTTTGAACGCAGAGGTGACTACTACATCGAAACATAATGCATTTGTTCTTTACTTTTTCAGAATATAAAAAAAAAAAAACCCCACACATTTAGATTTTCATTTGAAACCCCTTCGCACAATAGTTTATTACTGTGAAATAAGCACATTGTGGATATATAGTAAGTTATATTTTATTTTCTTGAGACCAGTTTGTTTCATTGTGAATTAATTAACATTGGGTTAGCTGTTGTGGATAGCGGGCGAGCAACAGACCAGGCTGACACCATGAAAGCCCTCGTGGAGGCAGGATGAATAAATGGCTCAAGAGAAAACATCAAGTCACATGAGTGGAAGCCAGGACAAGAGCGCCATGTGTGGAGCCAATAACTTGTTCAGCTGTTACAATGGTGTGATATACAAGTTTTTGGTGATTTGGTAAATTGTTACAATGGTATGATATACAAGATTTGGTGACTTGGTCTTTTGTTACAACGGTATGGTATACAAGTATTTGTAACTTGTTCAGCTGTTACAATGGTGTGATATACAAGTTTTTGGTGACTTGGTCAATTGTTACAATGGTATGATATACAAGATTTTGGTGACTTAGTCATTTGTTACAACGGTATGGTATACAAGTATTTGGTAACTTGTTCAGCTGTTACAATGGTGTGATATACACGTATTTGGTAACTTGTTCACCATGGCACACCATGGCATGGAAAGAATGGCACACCATGGCATGGAAAGAATGGCACACCATGGCATGGACAGAATGGCACACCATGGCATGGAAAGAATGGCACACCATGGCATGGAAAGAATGGCACACCATGGCATGGAAAGAATGGTGAGGCAGGGAGTGACCAGAGGATCTGGCCGACACTCTGTCCATTTTTGTATCGCTGGATGGCTTTGAACTACAGCGTATACAGGTGCTACTTCTTCTAGTGCAATGGACTGATTTTTTATTGTGGATTAGCTTTCCCTATTACCAATGTCCCTCGCCACCAGGCGAACCCACTCCGACTTCTGAGATACTTTACGTCGTCAAGTCAAGGACAAGAAGTCAATATTTTAGTCCAACTTACCGGTGTAGGGGTTGAATCCCCTACCCCAGTATCAGCACACCAGATGTTTAAGAACGAGCGCTCTTATCCATTCAGATATGCTGACCTGTCTGTACTGCAAGGAAAGGATACAGGCGGACACATAATCAGACTGCAAATGGTACCATCAATATTGGGACTGTTCGCTGGCTCTTGAAGATGAGGATGGAGGGCCTATAAGAATGTCCAGAGCACTGTGATGTCGGGTCTTGACTCAACTCACGGGGGCATCAACCAATAGTCACAACGAATGAAGAAGAGTGTTATCAGGAATGCATACAAACATGCTAACTGCTGTGGGATAAGGCATTTGACAAATGTAACTGCACTGGTCAGTAGTTCTTCGACGTTAGCTTCTCATTCAGAAAGCAGTGGCAAACTAATGAACGTATATTTACCTAGTGGCAACATGGGAACAATATCCCAGCCTCTCTATGACAACACTAGAACCATGTCCCAGACTCTATGACAACGCTAGAACCACATCCCAGACTCTATGACAGCACTAGAACCACGTCCCAGACTCCCTATGCCAAAGCTAGAACTATGCCCCAGACTCTATGACAACACTAGAACCACGTCCCAGACTCCCTATGCCAAAGCTAGAACTATGCCCCAGACTCTATGACAACACTAGAACCACGTCCCAGACTCTCCATGACAACGTTAAAACCACGCCCCAGACTCTATGACAACGCTAGAACCACTTCCCAGACTTCCTATGACAACGCTAGAACCATGTCCCAGACTTCCTATGACAACGTTAAAACCATGCCCCAGACTCTCCATGACAACGTTAAAACCATGCCCCAGACTCTCCATGACAACGTTAAAACCACGTCCCAGACTTCCTATGACAACGTTGGAACCACGTCCCAGACTTCCTATGATAACGCTAGAACCATGTCCCAGACTCTATGACAGCCCTAGAGACACATCCCAGACTCTATGGCAATGCTAGAACCATGCCCCAGACTCTAAGACAACGGTAGAACAAAGTGCCAGATTCTGTGACAACGCTAAAACCACATCCCAGACTCTATGACAACACTAGAACCACATCCCAGACTCTAGGACAACGCTAGAACCATGCCCCAGACTCTATGACAACGCTAGAACCACGTCCCAGACTCTATGACAACGCTAGAACCACATCCCAGACTCTAGGACAACGCTAGAACCATGCCCCAGACTCTATGACAACGCTAGAACCACGTCCCAGACTCTATGACAACGCTAGAACCATGCCCCAGACTCTATAGCAACGCTAGAACCACATCCCAGACTCTAGGACAACGCTAGAACCACATCCCAGACTCTATGACAACGCTAGAACCATGCCCCAGACTCTAGGACAACGCTAGAACCATGCCCCAGACTCTATGACAACGCTAGAACCACATCCCAGACTCTATATGACAACGCTAGAACCATGCCCCAGACTCTATGACAACGCTAGAACCATGCCCCAGACTCTATGACAACGCTAGAACCATGCCCCAGACTCTATGACAACGCTAGAACTATGTCCCAGACTCTATGACAACGCTAGAACCATGCCCCAGACTCTATGACAACGCTAGAACTATGTCCTAGACTATGACAACGCTAGAACTATGTCCTAGACTATGACAACGCTAGAACCATGCCCCAGACTCTATGACAACGCTAGAACCATGCCCCAGACTCTATGACAACGCTATAACCATGCCCCAGACTCTATGAGACATGCTAGAACCATGTCCCAGCCCACCTATGTGCACCCAGGGTAATGTCGGGAAACAGGCTAGCACCACACACCCTATCATCAAATGTTTTCCACAGGAATACAAGCATTTCATCGGCGATGGAGGACTTGCTTTGAACGCAGAGGTGACTACATCGAAACATAATGCATTTGTTCTTTACTTTTTCAGAATATTAAAAAAAAAAAAACCCCACACATTTAGATTTTCATTTGAAACCCCTTCGCACAATAGTTTATTACTGTGAAATAAGCACATTGTGGATATATAGTAAGTTATATTTTATTTTCTTGAGACCAGTTTGTTTCATTGTGAATTAATTAACATTGGGTTAGCTGTTGTGGGTAGCGGGCGAGCAACAGACCAGGCTGACACCATGAACGCCCTCGTGGAGGCAGGATGAATAAATGGCTCAAGAGAAAACATCAAGTCACATGAGTGGAAGCCAGACAAGAGCGCCATGTGTGGAGCCAAAGAAGAATTGTCAGTCAACATAGAACTGGTGTCGTCAGTCGCTACACGGTGGGGGAGATGCTGAGGGAGGGGATGTGAGCACTTATAGACTAGTAGTTCCATGTGCAATGAGGATATGTTGACTAAACAGACTGACTGACTGACAAACTAACTACCTAACTAACTGACAAAACTGACTCACTGGCAACCTAACTGACTGACCGACAAACTAATTAACTAACTAACTATCTAACTAACCGACATAAATGACTGACCGGCAAACTAACTGACTGACTGACAAACTAACTAACTAACTGACTGACTGACTGACAGACAAACTAACCAGCTAACTGACTGATTGACAAACTAACTAACTAACTAACTGACAAACTAACTATCTAACTAACTGACAAAACTGACTGACTGGCAAACTGTCTGACTGACAAACTAACTGACTGACTGACCAACAAACTAACCAACTAACTATCTAACTGACTGACTGACTAACTATCTAACTGACTTACTAACTAACTGACTAACTAACTAACTGAGAAATTAACTAACTGACAAACTAACTATATATCTAACTAACTAACGAACAAACTAACAAACTAACTAACTAACTAGCTAGCTAGCTAACTAACTAACTAGCTAGCTAACTAACTAGCTAGCCAGCTAACTAGTTTCTAACATACACACATAGTGGGAAAAATCACAGATCTTTCAAATCAATCACAAGAAATACATTATAAAAACAACCGACCCCACCCAGAGATCATTACAATAACGGCCGGCAACTAAAAGTCCGCAAAGAAAATCAACAAACACAATTATAAACTACAAGAAACCGAATATATGAAAAGGATCAATGCTGCTCTGTTCAGCCATATTAAAAGAAGCAAAGTATTAGCGACAATTCGAGAACATTCCTATCTTCTTCATTAGTTTCATCCAGTGTATTTCACTGTGACTCAACAGATAATAGACCACTCAGACACCGAGCTTTCATAATCAGCTAAGAGAAGCAGAAAACAAAACAAAAAAGTACACAGAAATCGTTAGAATAATGGGCAACAAAAATGAAAATAACAGAATGATAAACAAACAAGCAACTGTTCTTTTACGCAGTTTATCACAGAAACTCGAAACCGACTTTCGTAAATCAATGCACCCTGAGACTTGACCTTCTTATCTTAGGCTCGGGTGATCGAAGCTTCTGGATTCTTCCACATATTCTATTTATTTGATGAACTTCGCAACACTTGTATAATTATCTGTAATATCAACAGCCCCCCGGGGGAATTAAGCTAATCAGTGTTGTCTAATACCTTCCCCGTTTGTGTTTCTAACTATGAACCCTGCCTTATTTCCGCACCTCTTTACATCCCTACATAATCAATCTTGTAAACAAACGCCACAGACGCCCAATATTTAGTCTCCCAAAATCTGGAAAGTTCCAGAAGCCGTGATCGTCTGCCCCCAAGTTCATTCACACGTATTCCCCCATTACCACACGATCCACGCCATGACGTTTCGCATGTTTATTTTCACCACAGCCCAGAGTACAGACAGGTACTCCACGGAATAAATTACTGGGGGGCGCCTCAAAATATTAGATACAACGTGGTAAAAAAAAAAAAACAGCGTCACAGTGTGGTGCAATGACATGTCACGATTAGGCGTAGAAAGAAAACATAATGGCAAGGAAACAGTCAGTGGCGGATACATCAATATTCATCTTCTACACACGCCACCCCCATATCGATGTTAGCGGCAAGGGAGGGAGGAAGGTAGAAAGAAACACAGACGCTGTGATCATTGAAATGAGGCCAATTAATATAAAGCTGCGACGATACTGGATGCCTGACTTCGACCCACTAATGAGAAAATAGGTCACGACTCCCTGGCATTGAATTAAGACTATGTACTATCATCAATGCGACAACGCCTGCTAAACTCTCGAGCAATTCTACTGTCAACATGAAACATCGCCAGGCGGAGTTTGCACAGAAATCCCGGCCATCAAATACAAACTGGAAACAGCAAGCAAGCAAAGATCAATTATTTGTCACGGGAGATCGTACTTACCAATAACGTGTCACCAGTGTTCAGAGTTCAATCTAAATTACCGCTAATTGGAGGCACTAGAGCTAATGTCAGGTCTGCAGTAAACAGCCTAGTCGTATATTTACTACACTCTCGTATATCAACCAGAACGGCAGTTGTGGACCAAAGGTCACTGTCTTGTGCCATGTATCCACCACTGCCGCATCAGCCCTCAACCATCTCGCGTCAAGAGTTCTTATCCTTGTTAAGATCCCCTCAACAGAATGTATCTGAGACACAATATCTATGTTTAACATGCCCATCACGGATTTAAAAACGTGAATTATGTCTAGCTTTCAAAATGTGGGGCGGGAGGAGGGAAATAAGGCCCAGTGGTGGGACCAAGTATTCAGTGGATTGGCGGCTCCAGATTCTCGATGGGAATAACCCAGTCCTTCTCTTGTCTTATCTATGACGCCAGATTCCCCGAGAGAACGACGATGACCCGCGGCGAGAAATGGATAATGCAACATGTTGTAGTTACTGGAGACACATGTCCTCTAGCTCATTGTGTGTTTTACGGATTCTGGGAGTGGAGCGTTCAAGATGCCTCTTCGATGTATGAAAAGTGCAGCGTAATGTTGCTGCACTTGCGGATAAATTACTTTGCCATCGCAAAGGCAGTCTAGGGAAACAAAATCTGGAGACATTACACCACCCTGTCGCACACCTCTCTTAATAGGCTGATATTGACCTACTTCATTATCAATCATTATGGCATTTTGTCGTTTCCAATATATATCTTTTACAAGTCTAAGGTCTTCCCCATCAATTTGTAGATCTGCAAGCATCTCCATCATGTTGACATGTCTTACTTTATTAATAGCCTGTGTGTAGTCAATGAAGCAAAGAAATGGATCTTTATTTACGTCTATTGAACGGTCAATTAATGTTCTACGCAAAACCACATATTTACTGTACCCTTGCCTTCTACAACCCACATTGTTCTTCCCCTATTTCGGGATGTATTTTCTTCCTTTATTCTTTGCGTGATCCTCAGCAAAATCTTCCAGATGTGGCTCCTTATGCTAACTGTTGGATGTTGATCACATTCTAAGGCTCCTGATTTCTTCGGGAAGCCAATAAATATAGATTTACATATCTCAGGAGCTGGAAACCGACCAGTGACATTAATAACAATTACTTTTAGATGGCATCTCCAAACGGGCATGGCATTTCTCAGAAGAAGAAAAAAAGCCGTTTGCAATCTATCCAATCATGCTCTCTTATTTGCGTACAACGCCACGCCAGGCAGTACTACTTGTTTCTGCCCACCAGAATCGCAAGCTCTCGGGAGAAGATAATAAGTCCAGTGAGCATCTGACGCCCGTGAAAGCATCTTCGTCGAGAGATCAGAACCTTATACGAGAGATATAGCTCAAAGACAGCCAACCTTATAAGAGATGTATAACCTCAGACAGCCAACTTGATAAGAGAGATATAACCTAAAGACAGAAAACCTTATGAGAAAGATATAACCTAAAGACAACTAACCTTATGATCAGTGAGTGAGTGAGTTACCTTGAAGCAAGACGGCGGGACATTTCTTCGTCCCGTAAAATGGAACGTGTTTTTTCCGAAATGTTTATGGATTGTGTTTGTCGAGGTGAAATGGAGTTCGGACCGTGCAACGGAGTTCGTGCACGCGCGCCCAGACTTACTTTGGCTTATCATCGGCGCCCGATGGCGATAGTTAAGCCTAACATGACGACCAGACGACCGGCAAGGACACAGCGTGGTAAGAGGGCAGGCGCACGCAGAAGGCGATTAAAATGCGACAGATTGGGCATCGGACACGTTCGAGTACTGTACTGGAAATGTGCATCATTTAGTCAACGCCGACCCATTCTCGAAAAACTACTCTACGGAAACGATATTGTAGTCTTACAAGAAACACAGCTCGGCGACGGAACAGTCAATGTCGCGGGGTTTCAGGCTTCTTTAACAGGCGGCATCTCGGACAGGCCATTCTGGTCCGCGACAACATACTGGTGTCTGAGATCGATATGCCCGCCTGGAACAGTGATGCCCTGCAAGTGCAGGCATTAAGAATAATGACGCCAGTGCCGCTTGTAATCATGAACGTTTATGCGCGAAATGGGAAGGTCGACGTGAGACAATGGCAGAGTTTGTTCGATATGGATGAAAAGCATATCATCTACTGTGTGGACTTCAATGCCAGAAGCAGTCAATTGGGGAATTGCATCACCAATAGACAGGGAGAAGATCTGGAGGACGCCCTGGCATCTGCTGCCCTAGTCTGTCTGAATGATGGGAAGGTCACTAGAATGGCCACTCGACCAGGTGACTCTGACAGCGTCATTGACTTGGCCCTGGTGTTTCCCACCATCGCACAAAGGAATCGGCGATCCCACTGACTTTAGCCAGGACCCCGAAGGGACCTGTTGCCCTGGTGCCTTGGAAACCGATTATTAATCGGATGCTGGGATGGATCCTAATTACAACTTCTCATTTGAGGTTAAACGAGATGGAGGTAAAAGAAACAAAAAGGAAGGAAGGAACCCTACCCCAGACACACACATTCATGTGAGTATTGTGTCAATGAGACCTCAATTACACCAACATACATCCAGGGAACCGGGTTTCTAATGAAACATCACTCAACTATGAAGACGTCTGAGCCATGGCATTGGATTCCATCTATCAAAGCCAGGCTGGTCTGGACTCTTCTCCCAATTCAGTATCAGAGTACCATCTTCACATGGACTATACTGCAGAACTCTCCTTCCACTCCTTCAAGCCCAGACACCAACATAGTTTCAATCAACACCATAGTTTTAATCAACATTATAGTTTCAATCAACATCATAGTTTCAACCCCACGAAGCTTACAGACCACTTAAGTATCAGATGGTTCGGTCATATAATGGGTGTTTGTAAAGTTTCACTACACTTCACATGTAGAACAAATCTGAACAATTCTTTCTTCTGTTGATAACCCATTCTGTTTGGAGTGCAAAGAATTACTCCAGCAGATGACAGCCATTCGCTGCATACAGCTTCATGAAGGACCGTGGAGCACATTTTTATGACATCGCGCACTTCATTTTTCAAATTTGTTCTACATACAAAGTGTAGTGAGATTTTACAAACACCCGTTATAAGCAAGACATGCACTGAAACTTCACATTTGTGGAGTGGTACCATCCACCCTAGATATGTTCTGGCTGTGAATATGACTAACTTGGCAGTGTTTTCCCCCAGAGATGTAGGCATTCCATTGTCCACAGACTCCACCTCTATGTCCAAGGGGGACTTTCCATGATATAAAAATAGTTATTTGCATATCCTTCACAAGATGTTTCAGCCAACCCCAGCATTTTTTTGGGTGGTGAATTAAGGGGAAAGGGGGAGGAGGTGTGGCTGTGTTTTATTTCTTGGCAAGTTTACGTTCAGTAGTTTGTCATTACTCACACCATTTTATGAAAACCAATGCAAGGTGGTAGACTGCCAAATCGCCCGCAGCTGTGTTTTGAACACGGTATACGAGATTACGAATTGCATCCATAACCCCTTCACCCACAGAATCGGCGATGTACACATAATAACACTGAATGACAAAACATTTGATAGAATTCGCAACCGTGGTAGCTCGAGGTCCTTTTCTTTTCCCTCCCCCCAATTACACAGGAGGATTTCTCATCGACTAGCCTAATCAGTCATAATGCAATCGATCTTGAATCCATTCATTCACAAGCAGGCAACCAGCAGAAATGACTTCGGCTCACGGACACACACCTCTCGCATGTGATTCTCTTGGTTATCTACGTTCAAGGCGATAATTGTGACCTTGTTAAATCTGATTCAGAAAGAGCACAATATGTGCAAATCATAGTTTCAAACCCACGACACTTGCAGACTACTGTAAGTATCAGTAGGTCAGATGGTTCGGTTATATAACACAACCACAAAACACTGAGTTGAGCGGTAGCGTAGTGGCTTAAAGGTCGCTTAAAAGTCGACAAGGTCGACTTTATTGCACCAGGTTTTTATCCCATACGATTCGGTCTCTTTCCGCAGTGCGGACTGCTGAAAGCGTCACACAAAGCACATACTCCATAGCTCCGGCGACGACTCCATGAGTCTCCAAAAACAATGCACTCGTGAACCGAAGGACGCGGATGGAAACGAACCCACAACCTTCAGAGCCCGAGTCAGATGGCTTGACCACTTCGCCACGGAGACTCCCGCGTAGTGGCTAGATGCCGACATGCTGATCCCGTGGTCAATTTTTTGAATGCGCATCGGAGTGGGGTTAGAAAGTCTACCTGAGCTACGATGTCCATCCAGTCTAAGATGGGTACTAAGAAATGTCTTGGGAAGTAAAAATGGCCGGAATGATACTGACCACATCGCTCACCGAATGCCGATAGGTCTAATCAATGGGTCTGGCAACATATGTCCAAATGCGACTGAGGGGTGTAAAAGACGCCTTTATTTTTCACAAGAAACTTCCGGAAAACGTTCTAGCACTCGAACAACGTGAACACTATTAGTCTGGCACCAAATGCGACTACGGAGTGTACTAGAGGTCTTTATCGTTTACAAGGCACTGTTCCTAAAACGTTATAACGTGAACAGATCGCCAGTAGTCTGGAATCAAATGCCCAAATGTGACTAAGGAGTAGTATAAAAGGGAACTCTATTTTTTTTTTTTTTTACAAGACACTGCTCCACAGAAAGTTCTAGCACTCAGACAATCTGACCAGTAGTTTGGACACCGGCAATGGATAAGGCAAACAGTCTAAAGACCACCTATGAACGAAAGCTAGTTGAAGATACAATGACAGATGAAATAACACATTTAACTCATTCAGCGCCATATAAAAAAGTATGTTTAGACCAAATACGGTACACAATCAAATGCACAGGTATTATGGTGTAAATTTCCATTCATTGAGCTTTAAAACTGTGTAAGATACCACGAAACAAAGCAAATAACACGATGGCCCATTTATAGTGATATACCGTTCTTCTATGCAAATGGGAGATCCCATTATTTAATCCTTCGGCCCTGAAACAGTTAAATATGCGTTAATTTTGATTTCAGCCTGGGTCTGGCAAGGAGAGACGCACGAGAGGAGGTGTTCACAACAAGCATGTTACTGCAACCATCGGCACCTACGATCAGCACCAACGGATCAGTACCTACAAGGTTGGTCAGAACGTAATGCACCATATGTTTTTTCTCAGCGATTAATAAAGACAGAAATAGAAAATATTGCACACTTCAAATTTGGAACTTCTTTATTCATCATCATCATCATCTTCCACTTTTGCCGTCAAGCGTGGCGACTTCTGGTCGCCAGCATGGCGTTTAGGCGTTGAGCCGTTAAGGCCTGTGGCGAGTTTATGCTTGTGGCTACGGTTTGCAATCGCATTTTCCTCATGTTGGACTGGTAGTACATGGTTCCGTCGCTCTGCTACTGAGTGAGTGCGTGGGTGGTACCGTGAGCTGTGAAATTCGCGTGGAATGCCTTTACATCTGTTCTGTGCAGTGAACTGCATGTTCGGAACAATGGCTACCGGCGGTTGCTGAATTGACGGTTTTGCCCTTTCGGTTCACGAGTGCATTTCTTGGGAGACTCCTGGGAGTCGGCGCTGAAGCTGCGGAGTTCGTGCTTTGTGTGACACTTTCGGCGGGTCGCCCTGCGGTAAGAGACCGAGCCATGTGAGAAAACCCGGGTCAATGAGGTCCTTCTGGTGACTGCTAAGTCCATCGACGATGAACTGTGATATTTGTGGATGAATTTTGTGTTGACATTCTGACGGTGGCATTACGCACAGTGTACCTGTGCGGGCTGTTGGATTGGCGAGACTCCCGTCTATTCCACTTTTCACATTGGACAGTGGGGAGCATTTTGTGTGATATTCGCTGGCACGGGAATAGAGCATAATGGGGACGATCCGTTGCCGCGAAGTTGGAACCTCGACTAACTAACTAACTGTGGTGGGGAGGAATAACTGCACCCGGTGGGTAGCACTGGATAGTGTCATTCTGTGTGACTGTACAATGTCTTTTGTGTTGCTAATTCATTTTCTTCTCAGGTGTCCTCTTGCTATTGTAGCAGATCTTCTCTGATTTAGGCCAGTGCTGGTAGTTTATGGAGTTGCATTCTAATGAGACGGTCAAACTATTTGCTATTCTGTTTTTCAATATATGTAGCAAAAGGTGTTGATCACACTCTCTGTCTGATAATAAACACCATTTCTTATTCGGTCTCGGATTGTTAAGTTGGCAGCTCTCCTCAAGCATCTTATCTCACAGGTGTTGATTTTGTGTAAGTGCAATTTGGATAATGTCCAAGTCTGACGGTTGGTGGCATAAGATTGGCGTGTATATGTTATTTATTATCTGTAGTTTTGTGGACATAGGTATAGTTGCATGTTTCAGTATGGGCGATTGTTGATATATAACTCCTTTATTATTTTGGCAATCAGTGCAGCTACAGCAATCCGTTAAAATGACGTGTATGAGCAACGTGCATTACAAACAGCCAATAGTAATAGAATGTCTGAGTGCCGAAACAGAAATGTCTGCGTGCTGTGTATGAGAGTTGTGCCATTGAGGGGAGCGCCGTCAATGGCTGGGCTCAGAGAGTTACAGCTTCAGAAGGTGTAGAACCAGAGCTGCATGATCTTCCGTGCTCTGGACGTTCTGCCACGGCTAGCAGCCCAGACATCTTGAACCGTGCTGATGCCGTTATTTGTGACACCAGGCACGTTACAAGTCAACATTTTGCTCTGCCGCTGTCAGTCAACGAGGGAATTCCAAATTTGTCAAAACTCGCCTCCACCGCCAGGAAAGGTTATGATTATTGTCCTATGGGACAGTGGAAGGAGAGAGGGAGGGAGGGAGGGAGGGAGGGAGAAGGAGAGGGAGAGAGAGAGGAGAGAGAGAGAGAGAGAGAGAGAGAGAGAGAGAGAGAGAGAGAGAGAGAGAGAGAGAGAGAGAGAGAGAGAGAGAGAGAGAGATTCGGGCGATCATCTTAGGGTTTTCCGGTAGGCTTTGACCTTCGATTCTTCAATCAAGCAATGAATCGATCAAACAGAACAAGATATAGCCATGTCTCGAGTGATTCTCATTCGTCAAGCAAGTTCTCTCATCCTGGCCCACGTAAACACTTAATCTTTTGCCAGTTCCTCCGACTCAAGCATGTTCAGCCCAACATGATTTTAATGCCCTGTCCACATGTGTGCTGGTAGACCCCAGCCTCTTATTCCAGGAAGCATGTTTTCCAAGACACTGTGATGCACGAGGGTAAGTCAACAAGTAAGTCACAAATGGCTGTAGAAAATTAACTAGATATGATAACAACTTGAAACCAGCTTATTTTTATACATACATTGTCCCTTTATTTCTCAACATAATTTCCACCAACATTGATGCACTTATCCCATCATTTTATCAGTCCTCCAAAGCCGACTACATAGAACTGTGTGTTCTGTTTTCTAAACCACATTTTCACTTCACATTCAACTTCGGCGTCATTCGCGAAATGTCAACCGAGAAGGTGGGTTTTCAGTGTTTATGCTGACAAATGTTTATCCTATAAAGCGGTGCATAGCTGGGTAGAAAAACGTTACGAGGGCGAGTCAATAAGTAAGTCACACAGTTATGTGGGATGGCAGGTAAATGAAAACATAGCACGCAGTTCTAGGCAGCCGGCTTGGGAGGACTGATAAAACGATGGGATAAGTGCATCAATGTTGATGGAAATTATGTCGAGAAATAAAGGGACAATGTATGTATAAAAATAAACAGGTTTCAAGTTGTTATCATAGTTAGTTATTTTCTACAGCCATTTGTGACTTGCTTATTAACTTACCCTCGTATAATATGGCCAAAGAATTATACAAGCTGTGCCATCAATAATCTTATCCATAATTGTCTCTACAACAGCCTTGGACAGCCAACAGGTGAAACCTGGTCATTTTGAAGGAGGTTAAGCCACAAAGACAACTGACCATAGACAACAGAAAGAGACATGTCTTCATTTTTGGCCACATTACAAGAAGGCAAAAGCTGGAACATGTGACAACTGGAAACATTTGTAGAAAGAGAGATTTCGGAAGACAGTGAGAGAACATTCTTGCAGCTTTATGTCATGGCACAGAAGGGAGTCAGCTCTCATAGACTGATACATACTGATGTAGAGCACAAGATGTGGAGATGCATGATTGCCCACACCAGCAGACATGAGAAGTGATGATAAATGTCCATGGTGTTTGCTGAAACCAACCTAGCATGTGTGCATCATTTTGTTCATAGACTGTACATGAAATCATAAATGAGTTGGAAAGCAAATGCAATGCCTTGGAATGTGACACCAGTAGTAACATTAAGTTGACATGATTGTGCATGGCCCACGTTAGGAGCTCATGCTATGGAAGCGACCCTTCTTCAGCATCTGTTTCTCCCCAAACATTGACAAAGGTCATGAGAATGAGTGAGTTTAAGAAGTAGAGGCTAGAGTGAGTGAGTGAGTGAGTGAGTGAGTGTGACGCTAGGAGACAATGAGTGAGCGAGTGATTGGGCAAGCGGGTGCAATAAGTAGGCCCTAGTAAATGCAGTGAGTGAGTGAATGGGTACAAGACGTAGACACTAGGAGACAGACTGAGTGAGTGAGTGAGTGAGTGAGTGAGTGAGTGAGTGAGTGAGTGAGCACAAGAAGTAGACACTAGGAGACACTGAGTGAGTGAGTGAGTGAGTCAATAAGTGTGTGAGTGCAATAAATAGAGTGAATGAGCGAAATAGATGTTGAGTTAGTGAGAAAAAAATTAGGCTAGAAGACAATTGAGTGAATGGAAAAGAAGGAAGCTGGAAGACATCAACTGAATGAGTAATTAAGAACAGAAGGCTAGAAAACATATGAGTGAGTGAGTGAGTGAGTGAGTGAGTGAGTGAGTGAGTGAGTGAGTGAGTGAGTGAATGAGTGAGTGAGTGGAAGGAGGGGAAGCTAGATAACAGTGAGTGGAAGAGGAGGAAGCTAAAATGCGCTGAATGATTGCAGAGTTAGTGACTGAGAGAAACAGAAGCATGCATTAACACAGAAATGACAGAAGAGAAGGCACTAAAAGAAGCAAGAAAATAGAAGACAATTAGCAAGCCAAACAAAAACAAACATAAAATGAGTTCAGCAAGAAAGCTCAGCTACCACAGATAGGCATAGCAAACAAGTTGAGAGAGGAAAACATAAACACAACTTATTTGTGATCAGAAACAAGTATCACAAACAACTGCCATAACCCTACCTTCAGCCTCTGTGAGCTGGCATCAAAGATTAGCTTGATGCCATCCTGTGAGAGATTGATCACCAGATCCACCTGCAGAGGGTTCTGTTGCAGGAATATGCAAGCATTATTATGGATTTATGGAAGCTATTGTCTAACACTGTTATTTAGGGAGGAATAGCACAGTAGCATGCAATTATAGTCAATCAAGACTATGGAACACAAGGGAAACTCCAACAATAACTGTTTACATCATGATAACTCATCTGTGTGAGTGAACATAAAAGAACAAAGCAAGAACATGAAGAATAATGGAGGGAGGGAGAGAGAGGAAGAGAGAAAGAAAGGGGGAGAGGGAGGGGGGGAAGATAGAGAAAGGGTGGCATGGAGAGTGAAAGAGGGGGAGGAAGAGGGAGGGAAAGAGAGAAAAAGGAGGGAAGAGATAAGGGAAGAGAGAAAGAAATGGGGAGAGGGAAAGAAGAAGAGAGGAAAGGGATGAGAAGAGAGAGGGAGTGAGGGGAGAGAGAGAAAGAGGGAGAGAAAGAGAGGGGGAGATAGGGGAAGAAAGAAAGAAATGGGGAGAGGGAAAGAGGGATATGAGGGAAAGGGGGTGGGGGAAGAGGGATGGGAGGGAAAGAGGGTGAGAGAGAAAGAGGTATGAGAGAGAAAGAGGATGAGAGAGAAAGAGGGTAAGAGAGAAAGAGGGGGGGAGAGAGATAGGGGAAGAGAGAAAGAAGGGGGAGAGGTAAAGGGGGATGGGATGGAAGGGGGATGGGATGGAAGGAGGGCGAGAGACAGGGGGAGGAGAGATAGTGGAAGAGAGAAAGAATTGGGGAGATATAAAGAAATTGGGAGAGGGAAAAAAATGGGGATAGGGAAAGAGTGATGGGTGAGAAGGGGGGAGAGAAAGAGAGGGAGAGAGAGAGATAGTGGAAGAGAGAAAGAAATGGGGAGAGGGAAAGAGAGAAGGGAGGGAAGGAGGGAGAGAGCAAAAGAGGGTGAGGGAGAGAGAATGGAAGAGGGTGAGGGAGAGAGAATGGAAGAAATGAGGAGAGGGAAAGAGGGGTGGGAGGGATGGGGCAGGAGAGAGAAAGAGGGGAAGGGAGAGATAGGGGAAAAGAGAAAGAAAGAGATAGGGAGAGAGGGGGAGGAGAGAGAGAGAGAGAGAGAGAGAGAGAGAGAGAGAGAACAAACGAACAAACTTTATTTTCAAAGGGTTAAGAATTGGGCACGCAGGCCCGTCTAACATTCTGCCCTTCTATCACTCTCTTCCATACATTATTTCATTAACACGTCATTCAAGGCTAACAGAGAACAGCAACAATATAAAACTTATGCATAATAAAAGCATTGGCAAAATGCGAACATCAAAACTACACGATACAGTAACATTAGATAATGGTCAGACACTTATTAGCCATGTGGAATATACTGGCCTACCAAAAGGGGACTGGCTGTTATACTAGGGTTTTGTTATTATTATTATTATCACTATTATTATGGGGGAAGGTAATCCGTACTGAGATAGTGTTCGAGTAATTTGCGATTATATGAGAGAGAGAGAGAGAGAGAGAGAGAGAGAGAGAGAGAGAGAGAGAGAGAGAGAGAGAGAGAGAGAGAGAGAAAAAACAAAAGAAGACAGCAAGGTTGCTTACATAATCAGATGTTTGCACACGTAACTGGTACCAAAGTGCATTGTATAACTAAGTATTTTGGTTTCAATCTCCCTATAGTCCATGTGTTGATGAGCATTTCTGTCCACAGCCATCTGTCTCCCCTACAGCCAGTCATTTCAGATACTGACCTTCTTCCATGCCATGATGTCAAACTGCCCAGTATCTTCTCCATCGGTCTCCCTGCCTCTCCTTCCTTCCAAATGTCCCATTGTCATGAACTTTCCCCTTCTCATGACATGCCCAAAGTATGTGGACTGTCCTCTTCTGATGCTAGTAACCAGTAACTCGGCGAGTTAACCTCTTTCAAGATATCGTCATTACTCTATGCATCCATCATGATGTTCTCATGATTCTTCTATAAAACCACGTCAAAGCAGCTCTTAGATAATTCCTCACTTGAGTGCTATATATCATCATCCAGAGCCTTTCCACAAACAACGATCTCCGGTTGGATGGATCAATTCGTGTGTTGACACCCTTCCGTGCCATGACACAAGACTGTCAATCTTTTCACTCTGTCTTCCTCTATCTCCCTTTCCACAAATCTTTCCGGTTGATACAACATGTTCTAGGTTATATCTTCTCATAACATGGCCAAAAAACAACGACTGCCTCTTTCTGGTGTTTGTGATAAGTTGTCTTTGCGTCTCAGCTTCCCGTAAAACATCCTTATCTCTCTTTTTTGCTTCCAACTGATTTTCAGCATTCTTCTATAAAAATACATAGCAAGGTTTCTGGGAATTGTTTAACCTGTGTATTAATTATCCAGGACTTGTATCCATTTGTTAAAACTGCTTCTATGTAACATGCAAGAACTCTTTTTCCAACATATGAAAGGAAAGAGAGAAGAAGGGCAGAATGTCAAACGGGCCTGCAGGCCCAAATTCTTAACCCCTTGAAAATAAAGTTTGTTCGTTCGTTTCTGGCTTTCAAGGACAGTGACTTATTGCACAAAATGTTCTTCATTTGATAGAATGCAGTTTTTCCTTGTCTTATTCTTCTCTTTATCTCAGTGATGCATCTTCCATCTGATGTTATCCATGTGCCTAGATATCTGAATTTCTACACTTGCCCCAAAATAACATCCTGTACTGTAACTGCACATTCAGGTACAATATGTTTTTTTGATTATCACCATAAATTTTGTCTTTCTACTATTCAAGCTAAGGCCCATTCTTTCACTTTCTAAAACCACTGTATCTATCATTTCCAGCAGCTCCTTCTGACTTGTTGCTATCACGACGGTGTCATCAGCATAACATACGTTATTTATATTATGTCTACCAACCAGGATCCCTGGCACATTTTCTGTAGACCTCATTATATATTCACTGTACAATGAGAACATATCAGGAGACAATCCATAACCTTGTCTGACGCCCTACTTTATACACTGAAATATTCCTACACGGTTGTTGATTCTCATGGCTGCTGTTTGCTGTCAATATATGTTCTATATTATTCGCAGATCTTTGCCGTCGATGTTCAGTTGCTTTAGTAGTTGTATTATTTTGTCATGTTTCACATTGTCAAATGCTTTTGTGTAGTCTATGAAGCATAAGTACAGATCTGCTTTTACTCCAATAGCTCTTTCTAAGTGTCCTGAGAATATATATAGTGTTGTTTTTGCTCTTTCCCTCCACAAATCCACATTGTTCATCACTAATTTCTGGTTTAATCTTGTTTCTTATTCTGATCATAATTATTCTGAGTAACAGCTATGTCATGTGACTCATAAGACTTACTGTGTGATGCTCTTCACATTCTAAAGCGCCTGGTTTCTTTGGCAGAGCTATAAAGATGAATTTTAATTGGTCACTAGGAATGTACTCACTAGTGTAGATGTTGTTAAGAAATTTTTCAGTATTTCTATTCCAAATCACCCAGAGTCTCAATTTCCCCTACTATAATGTTGTCTGGACTGGGTGCCTTTCTTTTCTTTATGCAATGTAGTGCACCTTCATCTTCCGCAGCAAGCATTGGTGGACCTTCACCATTGTTTTGAATATTTACAAGGGTGAGTCAATAAGTCACACAGTTCTGTGGGATGGCAGGTAAATGTAGTTGGTGTTTTCTACAGGTGTCATTAGGTGATAGCAACATCGAACTTTATATTCCCGTTCGTCAGGTGGCGCAAGGTGTCTCATGCGCAGCTCAAAAACAAACTGGCGACTGTACTTACGGAGTGTACAACCAAAGAGCAACAGGCTATTGAGCATTTTTTGTGGGCAAAAGGACTGCCTGCAAAGGACATTCATAAGGAAATGCTTCCTGTTTATGCTGACTATCAGCCCGAATCAAAGCGTGCCTTAATGCAATGGAAACATCCTTCTTCGCCTTGCATCCAAAAATTCAAGGTTACGCCTTCAGCAGGGAAGGTTATACTGACAATGTTCTGGGATTGTCAAAGAGTGCTTTTAACCAATTTCAAGAAGAAAGGTGACAATGTGAATTCTGAATTGTACTGTGAAGTTCTATCGATACTTCATGATGCAATTTGAAGAAAACATCCAGGACTGCTGACTAAATGAGTGTTGCTTCTTCATGACAATGACAGACCACATATGGCCCGATTAACTCAGGAGAAAATTAACTAAGGTGGGAAGTTCTGGATAATCCACCTTACAGCCGCGACTTAGACCCTAGCAATTTCCATCCTTTTTGATCCATTGAAAACCCACCTTGGCTGGAGATATTTTGTGAATGATGCCGAAGTTGAATTAAGTGAAAACGTGGATTAGAAAACAGAGCATGCAGTTCTATGCAGCCGGTTTGGAAGGACTGATAAAAAGATGGGATAAGTGCATCAATGTTGGTGGAAATTATATTGAGAAATAAAGGGACAATGTATGTATAAAAATAAACTGTTTTCAAGTTGTTATCATATTTAGTTATTTTTCTACAGCCATTAGTGACTTACTTATTGACTTCCCCTCGTACATCTGGTCGCCTATCATCATACAGCTCTTCCAGATATTCCGTCCATCTATTGACTATATCATCTTGTCCCATCAATACTGCACCGTTCTTAGACATTTAACATCCAACGGTAGTTTGTGTTTTCCTACCTGTTATTTTCATTGATACATGGAATGTGAGTCTTTTCCATAGTTAGTCCCAATTTCCATGCACTGTTCCATTCTTCTTTAGCCACTTTGCATTTAATTACTATTTCTCTATGTATTCTATTATATTCTTCTTTATCTTGTGTTTTCTTTCTTCTTTCGTCCATCAGCTGCAAAACTTCATCTGTCAACCATTTCTTTTTTTTAAATTCTATGTTTAGGTGGAATGATTTTAATTTAAGTCTGTTGGATTGATTCCTGCAACATGTCCCGGTGTTCATCAATAGACTGTATTATCTCCATGGCATTATATTTGTTCTTTACAGTAACATTGTTAAAAAAAAATTGTACCTATATGTATATATATATGGGTGTTTGTAAAGTATGTAAGACAATTCTGAACAATGAAGTATATGACGTCATCAAAAATGTGCTCCATAGTTCATTGTGAAGCAATATGCAGCGAATGCCTGTCGTCTGCGGAGTAACTCCAAAAAGAATGGTGTTATCAACAGAAGAAATAATTAGTTTGATTGAACAAGTGTTTCGAAATGGCGGTCAATACACATGGATGGTTGTTCAAAGATTTATAGCAAGATTTCCTGATAAACAACCTCCACATAGCATTATGGTTAGAAATTTTTTGAATAGGTTATAATGAACACTTCATTGGTACTTTCCAACTTCTCCAAAACAATGTTAGACCATAGCAGTAACTACTTTAATGAATTTAATGAATTTTTAGCACACTTTATGATAATGTCATGTATTTACTTTTTCAAAATTGTTCTACATACAAAGTGTAGTGTTTCAGCTTTCTCATATGCCTGTGCCAACTTTAGGCTCAATATCAACTTGGAGAAGACTAGTTATGGCCAGCCAGCTCCAGGGAATAATCACACCGTGCGGAATATCAAGGTTAACGGTCACAGACTAAGTGTTGTGGACAAGTTCACCTATCTTAGCAGCACTGTGTCCCAAGCTGCCACAATTGATGACGAAGTGAATGCAAGAATCTCCAAGACCAGAGTGGCCTCTGGCAGACTGTACAAAAATGTGTGGGAGAGAAATGGAATAAGCCTGCAAACAAAGCTGAAAGTCTACAAAGCAGTCGTATTATTCACACTGCTATATGCTTGTGAAAGCCTGACTTTACCAGCAACATGCTAGGAAATTAAACCACTTCCACAGTCTGCCTTAGGAAGCTATTGAAGATTAAATGGCATGACAAGATCCCAGACACTGAAGTCCTAGAAAGAGCGTCCATGCCCAGTATCCACTCAACTAATGAAGAATCTGATTTGCTGGGCTGATCACTTGACTCGCATGTCATATCACAGGCTACCTAAGCGAATTTTTTACGGCGAGCTGCGTTGTGGTAAACGCTCCCAAGGCAATCAGAGGAAACGCTTTAAAGACACTCTGAAGATATCAATAAAGCTTTTGGAATTCATCACAACACTTGGGAGACTGCTGCCAAAGACCGAAATTCATGGCGTACATCATTACGCAAGGGTGCAGTCACTTGTGAAGCAAACAGAACTGCAAGAGCTGTGAAAAAAAGGCTGGATAGAAAAACCACTGCAGGAGATCCTTCTCCTGGAACGTCAAGCATTCTTTGCCCATTGTCAAAGAACATTTCAAGCCAAAATAGGCCTTACCAGCCATCTTATAACTCAAGGCTGCAGACTTTCAACCCCATTAGATGAAGTGAATGGTCATCATCATTCTTGATGGACAAATAACACCAACACCATTATTGAGACTTTACAAACACCTGGTAGGTATTTTTATTTCGCGCTCCCTCGCTTTTGAACTCAAACGTATTCCATACACGTAATTTATAGTAGTGATAGACTGAATATTGCATGTGGATTAGCTTTCCCTATTAACAGTGTCCCTCGCAATCAGGCAAACCCACTCCGACTTCAGAGGTACCTGTAATTTACATTCCCAAGTCAAGGATGACAGGTCAACATTTTAGTCCAGCTGTCCAGTGTAGGGGTTGAACTGCTTACCTCGGCATCAGCACACCAGATGTTTAAGAACACGTGTTCTCATCCTTTCGGCCATGCGGACCTGCCCTGGTAGATATGAGCTCGCCTGCTGGCCCTGGGTTTGGATCCACACTGGGGCAGATTTATAAAATTGACATGGGCCCCAGGTTGAACCAACTTCAAATGGGCACCAGGAAATGTCTTGGGAAGTAAAGGCATCTGCCTGGTGTGATCAGTACATGCTAAATGACTTACCCCCTGAACATTTTCTCTGATCCAATTTTTATGTGGGAGCACAGGAGAGAGTTAACGTGACAAATGAGTTCCTTGCTTTTTCCAGTTTGCACCCAAAACATAAAAAACAAGTAGCATACTAAATAATGCCATAGTACCTGAGCTTCATTTTACAAGTTACAAAATAAAAACTACAAAACATAGATAAAACACAGCTGGAGCATTGAAGAAAAAAAGCTTGACAAATGAGTTAACTGCTATCCAAGTTTACATAAACACTAAGTATCTTAGAAGATATGAATCCCTCAGGCCAAATACCGGAGTGTCGTTTTTTAAAAATATGCCATCACATGATATGTGCTATGTAGGGATCAAGTTGCCAGGTTGGAACTATTTGTGGTAATGTCAGAAGTCACAGAGAATACCAGTTTTTACAAGCTGTGCTTGCCTTCGATGTTGACTGTCAACTGAGCGAACAAGTATTTTGTTGATTCATGAAATAATTGCTCACCAACCAGCAACAACGGATATTATCCAATTACCTGCGGGTGTTACTAATCATCAGATGCCTCTTCACAGGACAAAAACAAAACTTCAGTGTATAAATAACATCACTGTTTGAAGTAAGAGAGCTGACGTGCTATATAGAACATACACTGTTATATGCAAGTGAATCATTGGCAATAAGCAGACAAGCTGATAGTTTCCGTGGCGAAGTGGTCAAGCCGTCTGCCTCAAGCTCTGAAGGTTCGATTCCGGGCTACATCTTTCAGTTCACGAGTGCATTTTTCTTGGAGGCTCCTGGGGGTCGTCGCTGGAGCTACAGAGTTTGTGCTTTGTGCGACGATTTCTGCAGGTCACCCTGTGGAAAGAGACTGGGCCATATGGGATAAAATCCGGTGCAATTAAGTCAAAGTTCTCGACTTTTGAGACTTTAAGAAGACTTTTAAGACAAGCTGAGAGACATCTAATGGCAGAGGAAATGTGGTTTCTGGGGAAAATGCAGGCTTCCAAGGACAATCAGAAAAATGAATGACAAGTCTTACATGAAACAAATGAAAACTGGAAATCTATTCCAGAAATTAGACCTAGATGGTCAAGATATTTTGGGCACATTATAAAAAAAAAATGAACTTGAAAACTAAATGGCAACAGGTAAAATAGATAGGAAAAGAGCAAGGGGAAAGCAAAGAGATAAATACCTGTACAGTTTGGCCACATGACATATTCTAATAAAGATAACATGCCTGATCCAAGGCTACAGTAATGTATGAGATGGATGAACCTTGTCCACCCATGCTTATTGGCATGGCACAGTGATGCTGATAAACAGCACACCACAGATATCTTGGGCACGAGTCAATCAGCACAAAGATGGAAACAGCACACTGCAGATATTTTAGGCACGAGTCAATCAGCACAAAGAAGGAAAGAGCATACTGCAGATATCTTGGGCACGAGTCAATCAGCACAAAGATGAAAACAGCACACTACAGATATCTTGGGCACAAGGATTCATAAGACAGGAGACAATCAGCACAAAGATGGAAACAGCACACTGCAGATATCTTTAGCACCAGTTAATCAGCACAAAGATGGAAACAGCACACTGCAGATATCTTTAGCAAGAGTCAATCAGCACAAAGATGAAAACAGCACACTGCAGATATCTTGGGCATGAGGATGCATGAGACAGGAGGCAATCAGCACAAAGATGGAAACAGCACACTGCAGATATCCTGGGCACGAGTCAATCAGCGCAAAGATGGAAACAGCACACTGCAGATATCTTGGGCACAAGGATTCATAAGACAGGAGACAATCAGCACAAAGATGGAAACAGCACACTGCAGATATCTTTAGCACGAGTCAATCAGCACAAAGATGGAAACAGCACACTGGAGATATCTTTAGCATGAGTCAATCAGCACAAAGATGGAAACAGCACACTGCAGATATCTTGGGCATGAGGACTCAAGAAACAGGAGACATGGCCAGAGATCGAGACAATTTGATGAGCGCGATATTCAGCAAAGAACCTGATACATGATGATGTATGACTGGCACCTTGCCATCTTGACAGACGATAGTTTGTAAAATGAAGTTACGCCTCTTCATAACACAAAGCCTGGGCTGAATTTAGAGACCATGTGTTGCCCATGCAGCATGATCCCTCTCTCGGCCTGTCTAGTGTACTCCAGAGGAAAGGTACAACCAATACGCCTGGAAAAGACAAGCTGCAGAAGCTGCCGGATCAGCAAAGCAATGTTCTAACTGTCCGCCTGTCGGAGCTTCAATCCTAGACCAGTTGCCAACCAAGGCTTAAGGCCTGGTCTGCCCTGCCATGACATTCAGTCTTTAGGTTGCATTTCCTCGCACTAGGATAAGGCTTGTATCCTCCAATTGCGCTCTACCGCCCAAAGCTGTTGGCACAATGTGGGGTGTTGGGTTTGGTAAGCATAGCCCAACATTTGGCTAACAGAAGCAGGTAGTACCGTCTACTGTCATACGGTAGCTCAGTCATATCTAACTAAGACATGACTTGATGATGTATGAAGTAAGAAGAATACAGTAAACTGAGAATCAAACACATTGCTATTGTTAGCCACTTCAGTAACATTTTCTAAATTCTTTTTAATTACATAACCTGCATAGTTGGATACCTCTTGACAAAAGCAAATCCAACGGTACCTTATTCAAGTCTGTAGGTCATTTCTAAGCCAAGATATTAATGTTTGTGTGTCAGTTTATCATGTAATATAAACAGATAGAAAAAAAACATGATTTTGACCCTTTCACAATATGTGACTACACACTCACACAATTGTTGGTTACACTGACGGCAAGGGATATTACCACTGCCATTGTCTAACTCAAGGACAGATAACTACTGCCAGTTTATATATACACACACATGCACACACGGATATATATATCTCCATATCATGCTATGATGACATCAGAAAGAGCGTGCTGCTGCACATGCAGTCTTGTAAATGCGAGGCCGCCAGCGCAGATGCATTTTGACGAAAGACGGCCCGTTGGAAAGATGAAAAATTATAAACGATCCCGACCAGTAGAGTGATGAAAACTTACACATAAATACTACAATTGATGTTGAATGCAAACATGCATTCATTGGCAAGCAAATCGCTGTAAATATTCCATAACAATATTAAATAGTCATCGCTGACAAGGAAACGGCTATTTCCCGCAATTGAAATATCACATCAGAGCATGCAATCTTCATCATTTTAGGTTGGGATGACCCTCCCGACTTTAATAGTCAAAAATGACACAATTTACAAATAATTTATGCTACATCTAATAACACATACTAGAACAAACAAAGACATGTAGATGTCTACATAAAACGTGATTTGCGGGTCTACTTACGTCTGAAAAAATCACTCTGTATCGCTGTGTAAGAAACGAATTTCAGAAACACAAGATGTACACATGTAAACCGAGGAGGGAGAAACTATATAAAGTAGTTGGTCACCTTTCTAATGCAATCTTGAAATGATAGGGTAATTTAACATCATGAGTACTCTAAACCTCCTTAAATCGGAGACATAAAAAATAGTTGCTGAACAAAACTGCAAATATTTCCGCTAAAATTTGGCAACCTGTATCGTAGTGGCTAGCTAATGTACACAAGAAATACACTGCCTCAAAACAATGAAATGAAGATCACCTATATGAACAAATATTAGTAGATTCAGCGAAGATAAGCGAGTAGTGGCTGGCCAAGTGACTAGAATGATGGGGTCTCCTTCAGGAGACCTGCGTTCGAATCCTCAGTAAGGTGTGGATTATTTCTGTCAGGGCCAAAAAGAAAACCTTAACCTGCATACTTCGCGGCAATGCACTAGCCAGGCAGCCTTAATTCCTCAGGTTCAAGATTCCCCCCTGTCCTACACTGAGAGGTATTATAGGCAGCAGATGACAGTGACAGTGAAGATAATAGAAACATAAAAGTCAACCGGGCAAATTAAATTTTAAAGAATAGATCAACAGACATATAAAATATAGTCAAATTTATTTAAAGGTATTATACATTTGATATGCCTGGATAGTCAGACAGATATAGGAGACCATCATCAAGTGCCAGATGAAAGAAGTGTGTTGGTCTTTGCCATCTCGCATGAGACCCAGAGTCTTGAACGTGAGATGTGGTAGACATCACAAAAGAGAAGAAATCCAAAACTTAAGCACTCACACACACATTCTGTACTACAGCAGCCTTCCATGCTTCAGCATGATTACATACCTGTTCACTGTACCACACCTGAACACCCTTGATGGAGGAATCCTGGCTGCGCAGAATGTTAACAGCCTGATAGAATGGCATTCCTGAAACAACAAATTAATGCCTTTTAGACAGAAAGTAAATCACTTTGAGCATGCAAAAGTTGAAACATGAACCAATACTGACTAAGACTTGTCACTTAACACCACTTGTCCTGGCAGCAGACATTGCCACAGGAAGGGACAAAAGAAGTGTATTCACAATCAGTACGCTACATCACTCAGCATTGCTACATGCTGATAGTCCTGGCAGAGACTGAGCACAAATGGATGTGTTGTGAGTTCAGTGATATCTATCCCATCAGTTCCATAAATACCACTACATATGCCAAGTGAAGGAAGTTCATGGAGTTCCGTTGGAAGCACCAGAGACATCCTGTACAACATATGATGTCTGGCCACTGTCTTGAAGCAGTAAATATTGCAGGGTGTAGCAGCTCAGAAATATAGTGCCCATCTTATTAACTAAGATGTACCCATACAATTCCAATTGTAATTATTTTTATAACATAATGAACTCAAGAATGCTATTCACATCCTCCCAATGATTCCAGGGTTGCACATACCACCTTCTCCGACAAGGGCAAAAAACATGAGATCCAATATGCATATTAAACATGTTCACAACCCTGTAGCTGGTCAAGCCATCTTGACTCGGGCTCTGAAGATTGTGGGTTCAATTCCGGGCCACATCCTTCGGTTCACGAGTGCATTTTTTCGGAGACTCCTGGGGGTCATCGCTGGAGCTACAGAGTTTGTGCTTTGTGCGACGATTTCCACGCTGCCGAAAGAGACTGAGCCATATGGGATAAAAACCTGGTGCAATGAAGTTGACCCTGTTGACTTTTAAGCAACTTTTTTAAAGCGACAACACTATAGCAAATGTTGGATGGACATATTTTGCTGTATCTTGTCAGGTGCATACTGCAGTTATATATCATATGAAGTGAATATATAAATATTATTTTGATGAAAATAAATCACACACATTGTCAATGATACTGTTCAAATGTGAAGCATTTGTGATCCCCATAGTGATCGCAGGGTCTTTCTGTCAGTATAACTCTGACTCTTGGTGCTTAATTACATTGCATTGGCGTATTTAAGTTATAATTTATTGTTTATCGATTACAGAATACAAAACGTCTTTTCTTTGTTATGTTTAGGGCTCCAATTTAGCAGGTGTTGAGAGAAGGCCCAGGGATTCCGGAAGCCTGGTTAACTTTCTTTTCCACCCAAACTGGTGTATATTCAGTTACTCAATTTATTAACTGTCATTCCATTCAACTAATGTAAGTTGTTTTGCGCTCACACTGGAATTGATAAATACAGTTTAATATGGTTAAGCCAACAGAAAGATTTGATTGTGGTTAAGATTAAAATAAAGGTAACAAATGTCCCACATTCGAACAGAATCAACAACTGTGTATGTTATGTATTTCAGCTACAGTAGAGCTTCGATTAACCGTCACCTCTCTGACCAGGGCTGTGACAGATCACCGAATAGATGGATAACAGAAATCTCTTAATACATATGTAGAGTAATGTGATTTCACTGCCGGCTTGGAACGAAAATGAAAATAAAATCATTTAAAAGTGAATAATACATACATATTGTACTCAATTTTACAAAATGATCAATATAAACTTCAGTGTAAGAGTACTAATGTATAGAAATGTATTGTAATACTATAAAACTATGTTACTTTAAAATAATATGTCATCTCCTGTGTCTTTTAGACTCAAGTTTTCTGTGCAGCGATGTTCCATATCTTCGCAGAAGTAGGATCTGTGTTGCGTTTTCCTCCTCTTGCACTTCAAACCAGTCGATGCACTTCGATAACATTGTTTTTGCTTCTGAGTGGCTAGTTGTAGATTTTTGGTTAAGAACTGATCCTTCATCATCTCAATTTCTTCTTCTTCACTGGTGTTCTCACTCTAGAAACAATTTCATCACTGTTCAAAATTTCAAAGCCTCCATCCATTTTCTCACATTTCAACCAAATTGTTCCTTCTTTTGACGTAATGTTTTTACTGTTTAGTCCTACGCTAACAGTCTCAGTTCCTTCAGTTTCGTCAATAGGTCCAGGCAAGAGTTTATTTCACCCATTCTTTAGGTTAGGCATTGTAAGATAGGTCCAGGCAAGAGTTTATTTTACCCATTCTTTAGGTTAGACGTTGTAAGATAGGTCCAGGCAAGAGTTTATTTCACCCATTCTTTAGGTTAGACATTGTAAGATAGGTCCAGGCAAGAGTTTATTTCACCCATTCTTTAGGTTAGGCGTTGTAAGATAAGCCCAGGCAAGAGTTTATTTCACCCATTCTTTAGGTTAGGCATTGTAAGATAAGCCCAGGCAAGAGTTTATTTTACCCATTCTTTAGGTTAGACGTTGTAAGATAGGCCCAGGCAAGAGTTTATTTCACCCATTCTTTAGGTTAGACATTGTAAGATAGGTCCAGGCAAGAGTTTATTTCACCCATTCTTTAGGTTAGACATTGTAAGATAGGTCCAGGCAAGAGTTTATTTCACCCATTCTTTAGGTTAGGCGTTGTAAGATAAGCCCAGGCAAGAGTTTATTTCACCCATTCTTTAGGTTAGGCATTGTAAGATAAGCCCAGGCAAGAGTTTATTTCACCCATTCTTTAGGTTAGGCATTGTAAGATAAGCCCAGGCAGTGGTCACGTTGAAAATAGCACCCTTTATGTGTTTTGAATTTTTTTTCCTGTCGGGGGCAAAAAGAAAACCCTAACCTGCATGGTTCACGGTGACTGCACTAGCCAGCGGCTTTAATTCCTCAGTCTCAAGACACCCCTTGTCCTACACTGCAAGGTATTATAGGCTTGAGACCACAGACAGACAGTAGACCTACAGCAGAATATGCATAGCCTGAGTGATTCTGTTAAAAACACACTGGGATCTACAATGCAGCAATGGAGTTTGGTGCACTGTGCTGAGAATTTTCTTGTGTGACTTAAGGGAGAAGACCAAACAAAAGTCTTAAAAGTCGAGAGGATCGAATTCATTGCACCAGGTTTTATCCCATATGGCTCAGTCTCTTTCTGCAGGGCGGCCTTTCAAAAGCATCGCACAAAGCACACACTCTGTAGCTCTGTAGCTCCAGCGATGACTCCCAGAAGTCTCAGAGACAAATGCACTCATGAACCGAAAGGCGTAGCCTGGAATTGAACCCACAACCTTCGGAGCGCAAGGTAGACGATTTGACCACTTCACCACAGAGACTCCAAAGTGAGACGACTAACTATACCTCTCTAATATAACAAGAGAGAGAGAGAGAGAGAGAGAGAGAGAGAGAGAGAGAGAGAGAGAGAGAGAGAGAGAGAGAGAGAGAGAGAGAGAGAGAGAGAGAGAGAGAGATAATTTCTGAGCAGATCTACTAGGAATATATATATCTCACTTTGTGTGTGTGTGCATGTGTGTGCACTCGCTCACTTTGATCTCAAGCGTAGTCCATCCACACTTCTTCTAGTAGTGCTGAACTGAATTTTGTGTGTGGATTAGCTTTCCCTATTAACAGTGTCCCTTGCCATCAGGCGAACCCACTTTGACTTAAGAGGCATTTGTAATTTACGTCCGCAAGTCAAGGACGATAGATCAACATTTTAGTCCAACTGTCCGGTGTAGATGTTGAACCCCTTACCTCTGCACATCAGATGTTTAAGAACATGCATTCTTATCCATTCGGCCATGCTGACCTACCAAAGCATTCTACAGGACAGAAAAGATCAACTAAAGACAACATGCACAAATGGGTTTAGCCAGGTATCCTCAACCGAATTTACTCATCACCCAGAGATGATTAAAAATGCATTCCTGGAAGCCTCAAATCTGCATGAATCAATCAATACTACAGGTTACTCAGCCATGCTGGAATACAGCAGCTGACATTTTTACATACAAAACTCACTGAAGTGTAAACATGTGCAACCGCCCCGTCCACATCAGACCAATAATCAATACCAACAGTGGTAACAGAGTAACTTCCTGAAGTGCATTGTGGGAAAAAAATGGTTTTAAATGTTGAATGTGACACATATGCCCATTTGTTGCCAGGGCCCTAAGTGGAGCAAACCAACAGCGTGGCCAAGTGATCAAGCTGTCTGCTTCATATTCTGAATGTCATGGGTTCATTGTTGGAATACAGTGTTCAGATCACGAGTCCAATTTTTCCAGAGATCCCTAGAGTTTTTACTGGAGCTACAGAGATTTGTGCAATGCTCTTGGTGGGTGACTTACCATTCTATGGAGAGAGACCAAACCAGATACGGTGCAAACATGGTGCATTGAAGCCAGCCCTCTTGCCTTCAATATTTACACATAAGAGGCCAGTAAGGAAGGTTGGCATGAGACTGGCTCCCTCAAACCATAAGAAACTGTAGCTGCCAGATCCAACCAATCACGGACAAGTCTAGGGACAAGAAAGGAAAGATAATCCAGCCAACCAGGACAGCAGGAGACTCTTCTCCTAGAAGAGGTATGAATATAGGGAGGTAGAGAGACATGGCAGGAGGTGCAGGATATAGCAAAGGGTAGAAGGGCATAACATCTGATGGGAGATGCCTTGAAGAGATTAGAACAAGAATCGCCATGGCGAAAGTAGCCTTTAGCAAGATGAAAAACATTCTGACCAATAAAAAGATGTCAACTGAAACGAGAAAAAAGAGTGTTGAGATGCTACATAGAACCTATACTTTTGTATGGATGTGAAGCGTGGACAATAAGCAGTCAAGCTGAAAAACATCTGATGGCTGCAGAAATGTGGTTTCTGAGGAAAATGTAAAGAATACCATGGACAGATAGAAAAAACCAATGACCAAGTACTACTGGAGACAAATGAAAATCGTAGATTGATTAGAGAAATTAGACGTAGACAGTCAAAATTTTTTGGACATGTAATGAGAAGAAATGGACTGGAGAACTTAGTGACAACTGGCAAGATCGAAGGGAACAGACCAAGAGGAAGACCGAGAGGAAAATATCTGGATGGCTTGGCCACATGGCATGGACAAGACAGGAACACTGAGCTGATCCACGACTCTGGTGATCGAGTGAAATGGCGAGTCATGACCGCCCACGCTTTCCGGCATGGCACATGATTGATTGATTGAGAAGGGCTTGGTGTGAGTTGGTTGAGGTCCTATCCACTTGTGGAAGATAAAAGGCAGAGAAGGAAGACATGAAATTAAGAACCAATGGTACAGTGGTTAGCGTACTTGCTTACCAAGACAATGGTCTAAGTTCAATTCCCAGCAGTGGCAGGATTTTCTGTGCAAATAGTACAGGTCTGGTTTCGACATAGCCTTATACCAAGGGATAACTGACGCAATTAATAATCCTGCATACCACATTTGAAACACAGCTGCGGGCGATTTAGAAGCAGACCGTCTTGCAATGGTTCCCATACAAAGATATGAGTGCGGGTCTTTCAGAAAGCAATGGCAAGCTACTGAACATAAACTTGCAAAGAAATCACAGCCAAAAATGCTGGGGTTGACTGTCACGTCGTATAAAGGATATGCAACTAACTTATAATATGAGTGCTAGATATTTATCAGTGTCAGCGTCCTGGGAGTATGAAAGAGGACATATGACAAGGACAGGACATAAGTATGCATGGATAAGATATAGACGGGACTAGAGTATCCATCTACAGACAGGACATAGGGATATAGACAGGACAATGTCCGTGAGTGACAGGACAACCTAAAACTGAACGACCTGAGACACCAGTCATCAACAGACGGGGTAAGTAGGGTTAGAGAGATCAGACTGGACAGGACCGTGATAGAGGAAGGATGCGTGTAATTGGCGAGAGTGTACTGAGTACCCAACATAAGAGCTTGCCATAGCTGAGAGAAAGAGGCAGTGATTTGCCGATACGCTGTGTGTGAGACTGAACTGTGTTACGACAGCAATGCCTTTTGTGGCTGAGTATTCTGTCGTAATTGTATTTGCATTGTATAATAATGAAATTGGAATGTATTTGTGTGCATAAACGCGACTGTATTCATTAAATAAATAATAGCAGTTTACATGCATTTTGTCTTGACACCTTTGTGCACGCATGTATTTACTGTCTCTGTCGCACCCACAACAACGAGCAATAACTGAGACGTTGACAATCGTATTTCTGGAGAGCAGCCGGATAAGAAAAGGTGTTGAGGCTCGGAACAGGCCACCATCATCATCATCATGCAGCAGATCTATTGCAGAATGTGGCTCTCATCACAGAATGTGGCTCCCGTCACAGAACGTGGCTCTCATCACAGAATGTGGCACTCGTCACAGAATTTGACTCTCATCACAGAATGTGTCTCTGATCACAGAATGTGGCTCTCATCACAGAATTGGCTCTCATCACAGAATGTGGCTCTCTGGAGAGCACAGATTTGGCTCTCATCACAGAATGTGGCTCTCATCACAGAATGTGTCTCTCATCACAGAATGTGGCTCTCATCACAGAACTGGCTCTCATCACAGAATTGGCTCTCATAGCAGAATGTGGCTCTCATCACAGAATGTGGCTCTCTGGAGAGCACAGAATTGGCTCTCATCACAGAATGTCTCTCTCATCACAGAATTGTCTCTCATAGCAGAATGTGGCTTTCATCACAGAATGTGTCTCTTATCACAGAATTGGTCTCTCATCACATAATATGCTCTCATCACAGAATTGGCTCTCATCACAGAATTTGCTTTCATAACAGAATGTGGCTCTCATCACAGAATTGGCTCTCATAAGAGAATGTGGCTCTCATCACAGAATGTGGCTCTCTGGAGAGCACAGAATTGGCTCTCATCACAGAATGTGGCTCTCATCACAGAACTGGCTCTCATCACAGAATGTCTCTCTCATTACAGAATGTGGCTCTCATCACAGAATTGGCTTTCATCACAGAATGTGGCTCTCTGGAGAGCACAGAAGTGGCTCTCATCACATAATGTGGCTCTCATCACAGAATGTGTCTCTCATCACAGAATGTGGCTCTCATCACAGAACTGGCTCTCATCACAGAATTGGCTCTCATAGCAGAATGTGGCTCTCATCACAGAATGTGGCTCTCTGGAGAGCACAGAATTTTCTCTCATCACAGAATGTCTCTCTCATCACAGAATTGTCTCTCATAGCAGAATGTGGCTCTCATAACAGCATGTGGCTTTCATCACAGAATGCGTCTCTCATCACATAATATGGCTCTCATCACAGAAATGTGGCTCTCATCACAGAATTGGCTCTCATAACAGAATGTGGCTCTCATCACAGAATGTGCTCTCATAAGAGAATGTGGCTCTCATCACAGAATTTGCTCTCATAAGAGAATGTGACTCTCATCACAGAATGTGGCTCTCATCACAGAATTGGCTCTCATAACAGAATGTGGCTTTCATCACAGAATGTGTCTCTCATCACAGAATGTGGCTCTCAACACAGAATGTGGCTCTCAACACAGAATTGGCTCTCATCACAGAATTGGCTCTCATCACAGAATGTGGCTTTCATTACAGAATTGGCTCTCATCACAGAATTGGCTCTCATCATAGAATGTGGCTCTCATCACAGAATGGGCTCTAATCACTGAATTGGCTCTCATCACAGAATGTGGCTTTTAACACAGCCTGCCCAAAAAATTGTCTCCATCGTCTGCCAGGTCTCCTGCCCCAAGCATTGCTATGCCCGAGGTGTCTTCAATGTCCTATGTCCACCACCGTGCTGGTTGACCCTTGCCTTTCCTTCCAGCAACCATGTCTTCCATCACTGCTCTTTCAAAACTACTGTGGCATTTATTGTGTTTATAATGAATGACACAAAGAGATAGAAGTTGAAGAGAGGCATTTCTTGGTTGATGGACCAACATGGCAAGGAAGTCTGTTAAAGATAAATAGATATGTAGGACCGAGGATATCGAGAAGGACAGCGAGCAAGACAGAGGTATCTGTGTGTGTGTTGATGTGTGTGTCTGTCTGTGTGTGTATTTGTGTGTGTGTGTGTGGGAGCATCACTATTTTTTTTACGTCACACACTGTATATGTACACATTTTTCTCCATGTTTAACATTTTTATGAGTCTGCTCACGAAAATTGTCAGTGTATGTGTGTGAGTAAAGTGTGGGAGTTTGTTCATACTAGTTTCAATGCTCACGTGAGGCATTATTATGTGTCTAGATGTGAGAGTGTGTGTGTGGAGGATGTGTGTGAGTGTGGGGATGTGTGTGTGGGAGAAGTGTGGGTGTTTGGGTGGGGGTATGCATTTGGATGGATTGGGGTGTGCGGGTGTTGGTGGGTAGTGAGATTTGTGGGAGTTGGTGGATGTGTGGATGGATGTGTAGGGGTGAAAGTAGAGGTGTGGGAATGTGTGTGGGGGATGTGTGTATGGGTGGAGGATGTGTGTATGGGATGGGTGCGGGAATGTGTGTGTTGGTGGGGGATATGTGTGGGTGGGTGGAGATGTGTGGGTGGTTTGGGAGAAGTATGTGTAGGTGGCTGAGTTGTGTGGGTAGGGGATGTGTGTGGATGGATTGGGTATGTAAGGGCGGGTGGGGAGATGTATGGTGTGTGGGTTTGGGATGTGTGTGTGGTGTGTTGGTTGGGGATGTGTGCATGGTGTGTGGGTGGGGGATAGAGTGTGGTGTGTGGGTGGGGGATTGTTTGATGGATGCAGGGATGTGTGTATGGGTGGGGGATATATGTGGGTGAGTAGGGAATGTGTGATGGTTGGAGGAAGCATGTGTGGGTGGTGGGGTGTGTGGGTAGGGGATGTGTGAGTGGCTTAGGGATGTGTAGGTGGGTGAGGGATCTGTATGTGTCGGGGCTGGATGCGTGAGTGGGTGGAGGATGTTTGTGGGTGGGGGTGTGTGTGATCGAGAGATGTTTGGTTTGGGGATGGGTGGGTAGGGGTGTGTGGGTGCGTAGTGGAGGATGTGTGAGTGGGTGTGTGTTGGTGGATGGGTGGGGAATGTGTGTGTGTGATGAGAGGTGTGTGGTGTGTTGGTTGGGATATGTGTGTGATGTATGGGTGGGGGATGTGTGTGTGGGTGGGGGATTTGTGTGGTGTGTGGGTGGGGGTATGTGCAGGGTGGATGGGTGAGGGTATCTGTGTGGGTGTGGATATTGTGTGGTATATGGGTGGGGGATATTGTGTGGTGTGTAGGCGGGGGATGTGTGGTGTGTAGGTGGAGGATGTGTGGTGGTATGTGGGTGTGGGATGTGTGGGTGAGGGATATGTATGTATGTCTCCCTGGGTGTGTCTGCAGGAGGTGGACGGGTCGGTTGATGGGGTATGTATGTATCCCTGGGTGTGTGTGTGTTGGTAGGTGGGGGTGTGTGTTGGTAGGTGGGGGTGTGTGTTGGTAGGTGGGGTGTGTGTTGGTAGGTGGGGGTGTGTGTTGGTAGGTGGGGGTGTGTGTGTGGGTGGGGTGATGTGTGGGTAGGTGGGATATGGGCCTCATAACATGGTAATTTGCCTTGTTTATGTTTACAACATTCATTTCACAATGTTTTTTTTTCTTCTTCCTATGTGAATGTATAATGCTCTTGATGAACGAAAGATGAGTGATTGGAAGGGCCGAATGTAAGACGGGCCTGTGTGCCCAATTTGTGACCCTTTTAAACTAAAGTTGATTTGATTTGATTTGATTTATCTGTGCAACAGGTGATTAGTGGCAACTCATGCCCAATTGATGTGATAATAAATATGGATGGGTTTGTGGTGCATAGTGGGTGGGGTTTCCCTACAAAGGTTATGGGATGCTGTGTAAAAGAAAAGGAGAGTCTGATGTATGATATCACGACTTCCAGTATGAGGCTGGAAAGTGCAGTATCTACACCTGGTGAGGCTGATTCAGCGAGGGGTGAGCAGAGGGTCTGGGTGATGCTCAATACGTAAAGGATAATGCAGGTGAAAGTTCAATCAGGGCAGGTGAAAGTTCAATCAGGGCAGGTAAAAATGCAATCAGGCTGCCATTGGTACCACCAGCATGGGAGCTCTTTGATGGCTATTGAAGAAGGGGATGAAGGACATGTGAGAATGTTCCTAGTGCAATGAAGTCAAATCTTGACTTAACATTTCATATATTTACTCAGCAGATTCTTTCATATTTGAAAATGTATTTTGAGGATGGAGGACGAGGATGTGTATGTGTGCAAGAAAGAAAGAAAGAGAGAGAGAGAGACAGAGAGAGAGAGAGTGAACAAACTTTACTTTGAAAGGGTCACAAATTGGGCATGCAAGCCCATCTTACATTAGCCCTTACAACCATTCATCTTTCATACATCAATTTATGAGGGTAAGTTAATAAGTAAGCCACAAATGGCTGTAGAAAAATAACTAACTACGATAACAACTTGAAACCAGTTTATTTTTATACATACATTGTCCCTTTATTTCTAAACATAATTTCCACCAACCTTGATGCACTTATCCCATCATTTTATCAGTCCTCCCAAACCGGCTGCATAAAGCTGCGTGCCCTGTTTTCATTTACCTGCCATCCCACAGAATGGTGTGACTTACTTATTGACTCGCCCTCGTAACTTTTTCTACCCAACTATGCATCGCTTTGAGGAAAATCGCTAGGAGTTAAGTCCACTGAAAACCCACCTTGGCGGGAGACATTTCGCAAATGACGCCGAAGTTGAATGTAAAGTGAAAACATGGTTTAGAAAACAGAGCATGCAGTTCTATGCAGCCGGTTTGGGAAGACTGATAAAACAATGGGATAAGTGCATCAATGTTGGTGGAAATTATGTTGAGAAATAAAGGGACAATGAATGTATAAAAATAAACTGGTTTGAAGTTGTTATCATAGTTATTTTTCTACTAAGTGAGCCGACCGCTCAGAAAGCAATGGCAAACTAGTGAGCGTTATCTTGCCAAGAAATCAATGACAGCGGTAAAATGCTGGTGTTAACAGCGATGTCCTGTAAGGGATATGCAGGGAAAAAAAATGAGAAGAGTCAATTGAGAACATCATGACAACTGGAAAGCATGAGGGGAATTGAGGCAGAGGGAGACCAAGAGAAATGATGCTGGATGGATTGAGACGGTGGCATGGAGGAATATCAACAGCGAAGTTGATCCAGAAAACCAAAGACTGAGATCTGTGTAGAGTCATGAACGCCTACGCCAGCCGGCATGACAGTTGATGATAATGATGTTATATTACAATATATCCATTTTTGTGTTGTTCAAACCTATTTTTGTTTGGCACTGAATCTGTTAAATTTTTTTTTGGGGGGGGGGTGAGAAAATTTGGTAGTATAACCATAGCAGCTTTCTCCGCTAACCCCGAATACTCTCGTCACGTGACGCGACGAGAATTAGCAGTGGTTCGAATCGCAAAAGTGACTTATGAGAGTATGGAGCCGGTCGCTCAGAAAGTCGTGGCGTGCTGATGAGCGTAATCTAGCCTAGGAATCAACATACAGCTGAAAGATGCTGGTGTTGACCGCAATATCCTGAAACAGGATGGAAACGCGAAAAAAAAAAAAAAACCATGAAATGGCTCATCAATATAAAAAAATTACAAATGGCGTGATCTGACCACCCTATAGTGGACCCATGTTTATTTTATAATTAGAATTGGACGATTTGCTAAAATTAAACAGAATATATATTTCATTTGTAGCAGTAATTTATCTGAGTACTTGTATAATGTTTTAACATCTGACATAATTGTAAATAATTTTGAAAGACAGTTTTCAGAGCTATCCATATACCTCTAAGGAGTACCGCTTTCTTAGCAGCAGAGCAGTACATAAATAATTTAATTTAAATAAAATACAGTGAAACAAGTTTTTTTTTTTAAAATCTTAAACTAATTTAACTTTCTTGTTTGCATCTTTCATTTTCTGTTTTACATTATGATAGTGTCTGTTGCAGACATGTTTACCTAATCCCGAAAATGGAATCAGAATCAATTGTTGACCATCATGGCCACATTTCCTGAGCATTTAGAAATAACTGAACATGGCAAGGAGGAAAGTGATGCATCTCAGAGAACACCTGTCAGTGTTTGAAGCTGGATATCCTATTCAGAAAAGCTACACAGTTCGGCTGTTGATAGGAGATGGCTGTGCTGTACCTGATATGCTGAGAGAAGTGAGGGGCTTCATCCTAGTAAACAAACCAAGCAAGCTATTACATGAAGGGACTCTCACTAACAATTTGTATGCAGTTAAGAACTTAATTCTGAAAAGAAAAAAAATGCATTTAACAAAAGAATGACCATAAATTATTACACTCTTTTGAACCACTTTCTGTCACATTCAAGGCTCTTCCTGCAACACCTGCTTTGCAACAACCTGGACATAATCACCAACATAGCACCTGGTATCTACCTCCACACCTCCTTTAATTACACTATCACAATCAGCACATACTTCTGCATCAGTAAATCTACCTTTTTTTTTTTTTTAGCAACCTGTAGATTGCAATCACCTAAGAAACTAAAACAATGTCAAAACACAACAGACTATTATGAACATAGCAAAGATCAAATGTTTGTGTGAGCAGGTACAAGGGCTTCCCAAAGCTCTACCTGCAAGGACAACACACCAGTTTTCAGGGAAAATGAATGAATGAGATGATCAACTTGAAGACAAGTCAGAAATTCATTATAGAGATTTGAAGGAAGAGCATGATGATAAAGTGAAAAAACTGCAAGCTCTGTAAAGAGACAGCAAGTAGCTCAAAAACAACCTTGGATACCAGCACATCCGATCAAACCAGGAATGAGACCGTTACTTTCCCTATACCAATATGCATAATAAAATATACGTCTTTCCAGGTTTGTTAGCAAATAATTAAAACTGACCATAACATTTTATGTATAATAATTTATTGGTGAACATTTTAAATAGTTAATTAGGTCATGGCACATCCAATCGAAACAGGAATGTGACCTTCAGGTTCCTTTTACCAGTCTGCATATTAATAAAATATACACCAGGTTACTTTAACCAGTCTGTATATTAATAAAATATACATCTTACCAGGTTTATTAGCCAATAATTAGCAATGTGCATGACATTTAATGAATATTAATTACTTAGTGGCCATTTTAATTGTTAACTAGGTCATGGCATACGCTATCGAAGCAGGAATGTGATCTTTAGGTTCCTTTACCAGTCTGCATAATTAAATATGCATCTTCTCACGTTTGTTAGTTAATAATTAGCAATGTATGTGACATTTAATGAATATTAATTAATTAGCAGCCATTTTTAATTGTTGATTAGGTCACTGCACATCCTATCTAAAAATAGATAACATGTCAAGTTAGGACTCATTGCCCCGGAAGCAATTATATGGGTGTTAAGTGGTTTATTTAAAAATAAGCAAGGCACAGTAATAGTTACAGAATGTAGCAGTCAACCCCAGCATTTTTTTTCTTGGGCTGTTTGTGATTTCTTGGCAAGTTTACATTCAGTAGTTTGACAGTAATAGAGGGTAAAATATATTCATCTTAGCTCCCAACTTTACTGGGCCACAAGCAGAACTGCTTACTTGGACAGATTCCTGTGCTACATTGATAACACTGAATGTAGCTAATTTGATTGTGCCGTGACCCGAACTGAAAACAGAAGGTATGTATGGCGCCACCCCGCAATGACCCACTGCGTTGCCAAACATTACTATGTATAGACCATGCATTCTTTCGATGTCATTCATTCATTCAAATATCACATGACAATAACACACGTCATCTTGGCTTCAGCAGAAAAGGTCCCCCTAATATTTCATGCACAGCGATTAGTCTAAATCAGAGGTTCTCAAACCACTTGTGGCCCGCCAGCTGTCAGAAAGTGGCACGCGAGGCCTCGTTTCAGTCAAGATTTCAAGAGTTCACAATAGAGGAGGATAATGTTGCCCTCTTCATAAATCTGTTCCTATTTCCTGATGCCAAGCTCTGTCAATTACAGCAAAACCTTCAGCACGAAATAATTGACTTGAAATGCAATTCCGCAATGAGATGTAAATTTCTGGAGCTGCCTGCTTCACATTCAGCTGATCATATGATTTCATTCTGGCGACTATTGCCTGTCAAACAATTTGAACACTTGTGTTCATTCGCCAAGAGATAAATTTGTAGTTTTGGATCGACTTACAGATGCGAGCAGTCATTTTCCGCAATGTTCGTTATTTAAAAAAAAAACAACAAGCAACGTTCCAGACTCACCAACACTAACATAGCTGCGCTTATGACTTTGGGCATTGCAGATTTGTGCCCAGAGATTGATAAACTGGCAACTGAACTTAAGTAACTGGTTATGAAGAACATTCATTGGCACCTTGCCGTCTTGACAGACAATAGTTTGTGCTTTAAAAAGGCATAATAACTTTTACCTATGGTGGTAGCGAATGTGACTGATAAGGCCAATTCGCGCTGTTAATGTTCGTTCACAGTGGGTGCATGTGAACACGCGGTCATTTCCACCATCATGCACCATCTTACGTCTCACACGCTCGGTGTGTGACTTATCTGCAATAATGTTCTTTGTTTTTATTCCATTTCTGAACTTTGCCCTCCATGCAACACGTTCAGCGGCGACTTGCTCCCACTGTGCATTATCAATGCCTGTATCGATCATGTCCCACTTACACACATCTTTGTATCGTAGTAGAGGCCGACCCTGAGATCTCTTACCCATCTGTAATTCACCTAAAAAAGATGTCCTTTGGTATTCTACCATCATCCATCCTCCTAAGATGTCCTATCCATCTAAGTCTACGAAGACTGAGCATGGAATAAACCTGTCACACAACCTGATCTTTCCAATACTTCAGTATTTGTGATTTTTGTCTTGCCACTTAATACCAAGAATTCTTCGCAGACACCACATATGAAAGCTGTTTAAACATTTCTCTTGGTGTGAGTAAGTTGTCCAGGTTTCACTGCCATAAAGAAGAGTACTAAGGACACAGGCCTGATAGACAAGGACTTTTGTTTTGGCAGTAAGCTTCCTGTTCTCCCAGACTCTTTTTTTTTTTAACCTGTTCATTGTTGTTGCTGCCTTACCAATCCGGATGTTGATTTCCTGATCTAGGGATAATTTGCTATTTACCACTGATCCTAGGTATGTAAAATGGTCTACCATCTCTAGTTTGGCGTCGTCAATAAAGATTGATGGTACCCCATGTGCACCTTGTGACATGATCTGTGTCTTCTTTTTGCTAATTGTTAAACCAAATTCAGAACAAGCATTGGAGAATGCAGATAGTAGACATTGAAATTCTTCCTCAGAGTGGGTCGTAACTGCAGCATCATCTGCAAAAAGCAACTCTCTGATTAGCAACCTCCTAATTTTGGTCTTGGCCTTCAATCACTGAGCATTGTAGAGGCCGCCATCTGAGCGTGAGTGAATGTATATACCACCATCCTGATCACGAAAGGCATATTTAAGTAGAAGTGAAAAGTATATAATAAAAAGGGTGGGAGCTAGTACACAACCTTGCTTAACTCCACTCTTGATTTCAAACTCTTCAGAAGTTGCACCATCAAACTTGATTATACCCTTCATGCCTGTGTGGAACGATTCCACAATGGACAGAAGAGTTGGTGGGCAGCCAATCTTCTTTAGAGCCTTGAACAGACCCTCACGACTGACCAAATCAAATGTCTTTGTGAGGTCGATGAAGGCAATAAACAGTGGTTGATTCTGTTCACGGCATTTTTCTTGCATTTGTCGCAATGAGAATATCATATCAATGGTAGACCGGTTCTGTCGAAAGCCACACTGTGAACAATTCTGGCAAATACTTTTCTAACAATACACAGAAGTGAGATACCCCTATAGTTGTGCAGTCGCTCCAATCGCCCTTGTATGAAGAACAGTTACAATTGTAAATTAATTACATTAATAGCGATTTTCGAAATTGATTTAAGATTTATTGTTAAATGAACTTTTGATTTTAAACCAAAAAATGACCTCAGTGTAGTACTGACACTGACTACCTTTACTGTTTTAGAATTTTGGTAACGAAAGTTAAGAAATGTAAGAATGATATTGCACGACTTTTATAATTTTATAACATTGTGGCCGCTTAACTACCGAAAATAGTAAATATGGCCCTCGGCTTAAAAAGCTTGGGAACCACTGGTCTAAATTATCATGGTTTTTAAATATATTTAATTATTTGCCACAAAGTACGTAATTTTATTTTTTAACTCATGTCTTAGACATTGTAGATTAATTTTAGATGCATTTTTGAATATTATGCATGCATTTTTACATAAATTTGGAGTTTCATTGCGGACCGACATGGACCGGTGGTAGAAAAATTGTCTCTTCCGACATGTGAAAGGAAACTCAAGATGGCGGCTGATGCAAATATTGATTGGAATCGGCTCACATCGTGCAATTTGAACTACTAAAGTTAAAGAAAATACAAGTTTAAAGATTATTAATAATTTATTTGTATACATGTACTATTTATTTATCACTAGCTGCCCGGCCCGGCTTCGCCCAGGCTCTGGCGGGGATGTATCTATCTATCTATGTATCTATCTATGTATCTATCTATGTATCTATCTATGTATCTATCTATGTATCTATCTATCTATCTGTCTGTCTGTCTGTCTGCTTGTCTGTCTGTCTGTCTGTCTGACCCGGCTTCGCCCAGACCCTGATGGGGAGCAAATCATTTAATTCATATAAGTAGTCATATAAGCTCCCGTTCCCGATCGATCTATCTGTCTGTCTGTCGTGTCTGTCTGTCTGTCTGTCTGTCTGTCTGTCTGTCTGTCTGTCTATGTATGTTCGGCCCGAACATAACAACAAAATATAGATAGAATAGAAGAATAGATAGAAAATATGATTGGAAGAGATCTATCTAAAGTAAACTTGGCTCCCGTTCCCGACTATCTGTCTGTCAGTCTGTCTATCTGTCTGTCTATCTGTATGTCTGACCTGGCCCGGCTTCACCCAGTCCCTGGTGGGGAGCATCTCATTTAATTCATCGTCAATCAACTCATTTAATCTATAGCCAGGGGACGTAACTTAAGATATAACAATGGTACTAAAAGTTATATCCCTTTTTGTCATATATTTTTATATTTTCTTATGTTCAGTCATGTAATTACAAAATTAAATTTTAGGAAGGTAATAGCTGATAGTTGATAGATAAAACTATCACAGTTGGTTGCACAGGAATGAAAGGAAAACGTGTAGAAAATTTCATCTCAATCGGTTGGACCGTTCGCGAACGCATGAAGGACGGACATACATACATACATACATACATACATACACACAAAGATTTTTATATATATAGATTTAACATGACGGAAAGTATTCTTGAAGTCAGTTGTAATATATGTGACTCGTTTGAGACAGTTGCGCATGGACTGGAAGTGGAGAAAAATGAACACATTTCCCTGTAATTAGGGAAAGAAATCAACTCAATTTTTTTATACATAATTTTTTTTTAATTACTCTGCTCAGAACTGACATATCGTTGAGGTACCATTAGATTTGGTTTTTCAAGGGCCATTGATCTGTGGTGGTCTCATTAGTAAATACTCAATTTTAAAATCATGACTAAACCTCAGAAACCTGCTATTGAGTATGCACTTTCTCCTTGCACTAGGCACTAAAATATGAATATCACCGCTAAGAATTGACATTCATACAGATTCCACTGAGGTACTTTTGGATTATGTTTCTCAAGGCTGTATCCATCTGTGGAGATTACATAAGTAAGTAAAAATCCAATTTTTAAAATAGGATTAAACTTGCTAAAATCGAAATTCAGAAAAGAAAGGGATCGGGATAGCAACGACTTCTTTTGTATCGAGTACAAGTTTGAAGTTGTACATGTAAATTGCAATCCGTGGCAACGTACCCGCAAATAAAGACTGTTAAAGAAGATAATATGCCATGATATTTTATTGATAACAGCTGACTCAATGACGTTATGTGCATAAATAGAAACGGTCTTTGTTTGGTTAGCTGAACAGTGAACTTCAAATACAAAAACATTGAGGCCAGAAATAGGTCACCGATTTAATGATTATTCACTACTTACCCAGTGCAAATTCCCACAGTTCATTTCCTAATGCTCTTTCTGGTACAACTTCCAAGTCAAGCATTTTAAACGTGGAACATTTGTAACATGTGTACAGTCATGAGTTAAATAGATAACATGCGTGGATGAAACTATCAACAATATTTTCCTAGAGTTTATACGCGATCAGAATCCCCTTATCGCCATCTTTGTTTTTGCTTATGTCAGTATGTGGCAGTAATTGCAAAACGTGAACAGGAAGTCAGCTGGTGGGCTCGGTTGTGAAGCAACGAAACAATTTTGACACTGTAACTGTCATTCTCTTTCCTTCTATTGTCGCCGGCATATAGTTTAATCTAGTTTAGTTTTTTTTTTTAGTTTAGTCGATGGATCAACATCATGGCACACGGGTGCAACCCATAAGTGCTCCATTCTCCTCCTAACTCAAACCTGAGTCTGGAGAAACTCAGCTCATTGCACGAATTCTGTAGCACCGGCGAGGATCCTGAAATACTTTGGGTAGATTGTTAATCTCGAAATTTTGCCCGGGCAGCGCCGTTAGGCTACTCTTCTTCGATTTCCAACTGCCAAGGGATTTTTTTTTTTTACGTGCGCAACAATACACACGGGCGTCCGATCTCACTACCCAGAGACCTGGGGAAATTTTATTACTAGCAGTCCACGAGAAAACATCCCGATCACCACCAGGGCTTGAACCCGGGACCTCCAGCACTCAAGGCGGACACCATACCTCGTGACCACGCTACCCCCCTCGGTATATAGTTGTTGTGCCTTAACCCTCTAGGGAGTTACTTGCGTATTCGAATAACCCAACAAAGGCACCAGTGACATGGTTCTCTTTGAACTTTGTTCTCTCAAGAACACTACGCAGGAAGCCAAAGAAGAGTATTAAACCAACACAGAAGTGGTGTCGTGAGACGCTACACGCTGCGGGATTTGCTGAGGGGGGATCCGAGCACATATGGACTGAGTGGTTCGATGTGCAATGAGGATGATCTGTCGACTAACTAACTGACATGAACTTTTACAGAGGGTGAATACAAAACTTGGACCGGCAATATTTTCAAACACTGCACAGTCATTAAAAATACTCCCTATATAAACTGCCGCATAAGGTGAAATCGCGATCTGTCTACTCGGCGAGGTAGCTTATACCCTTCCGTGCGCTTCCAGACTCCCCTGTTAGCTTTCTTATCTGTCTATAGTACTGCCCATCGCATAGATATGGTTTCTGAATTTTTTAAAATGCAAATAATATCATGGACAGACAGAAAAACCGATGACAACGTCCTACAAGAAACGAATGAGAACCATAAAATGATTAGACAAATTAGAAGTAGACTGTCACATTTTCGATTTTGGAAACGTATGAGAAGAAATAAATTGGAGAACTTGGTGGCAACTGGCAAGATTCGGGGTGGGGGGGGGGGGGGGGAGAGAGAGAGATGAGAGAGAGAGAGAGAGAGAGAGAGAGAGAGAGAGAGAGAGAGAGAGAGAGAGAGAGAACAAGGGGAAGACAGAGAAATAATTGCCTGGAATGCTTGGCCACATGGTATGGTCGAGACAAGAACAGAGCTGATTCACGACTCTGGTGTGAGATGGCGAAACATGACCGCCCATGGCATGGCACATGATGATGATGGTGTTTGTCCATCAAGAATAATAACCATTCATTTCATCCAGTGGGGTTGAAAGTTTGGAGCCGTGGGTTCTGAGATGGCTGGTAAGGTCTATTTTGGCTCGAAATGTTCTTTGACAATGTGGGCAAAGAATGCTTGGCGCTGCATGAGGAGAATCTTCTTCGGGTTTTTTTTTTTCCAGCATTTTTTCCCCGCAACTCTTGCTGTCCTGTTTGCTTCACAGGTGACTACATCCTTGGGTAATGATGTAGGTCACGAACTTCGGTCTTTGGCAGCAGTCTCGCAAGTCATCATCATCATCATCATCACCATCATCATCATTTTCCACTTCTGCCGTCAAGCGTCGTGGGGAGGAATAATTTGCCCTCCAGCGCCCGATGAGTGGCACCGGATAGTGTCATTCCGTGTGAATGTACAATCTCTTTGATGTCGTCAATCCAGTTTCTTCTTGGACGTCCTCTTCGTCTCGTCGCAGATGATCTTTGATGTAGGGCCAGTGATGGTAGTTGATGATGTTGCATTCTAACGACATGGCCAGACCACTTGATCTTCTGTCTTTCAATAAATGTGGCACAATGAGTTGATCCCACTGTCTGTCTAGTAACAACATTTCTTACCTGGTCTCGGATTGTTAAGTTGGCAGCTCTCCTCAGGCATCTCATCTCACAGGTGTTGATTTTGCGAAAGTGTAATTTGGATAAATTCAAAGTTTGAGATTGATAGCATGGGATTGGTGTGAATATGCTGTTTATTAGTCTTCCAAGTGTCGTGAAGAATTCCTAAAGCTTTTAGTGAGATCTTCAAGGTGTCTTTAATGCGTTTCTTTTGGCCCCCTTGGGAGCGTTTATATCGATGGAAAAGTTATCAGAACAATAAAGACTATTTGCTGGAACCAAGTAGCAGCAATTAAAATGGAAAATAAACAGGGCAATTATGAACAAATAAAGCTAGGAATACAACAAGGATGTGTCTTGTCAGCGGATCTCTTCTCCCTCTATAGCGAATTAATAATGAGAGATATCAAAGATAAGCCAGGAATGCTAATCAGAGTTTATAATACAAACAAGATGCACTAGGCAGATGACACAGTATTCGTGGCAGATAATGCAAAAGATCTACCACAAGTGTTGGACATTGTAGTAACAGAGAGCGCCATGAAAGGACTCACTTTGAACAGCAAGAAAGCAGTAACAATGGTGATCTCAAAGAAAAAGGTGACACCAAGATTTGAAATGGAAATAGAAGGGAAAATTCATACCCAAGTGAATAATTGTAAATACCTAGGGGCATTCATAAAATGAGATGGGAGATGCACAACAGAGATTAAGAGCAGAACAGGGCAAGCAAAAGCTGCATTTCAGAAAATGAAGAGTATCTTATGCAATAAGTCAATTTCATTGAATGTAACAAAGAGAGTGCTGAAGTGCTATACATGTTTTGCTGTATGGCAATGAATCATGGAATGTAAATGAACAATTAGGAAGAACTTGGAAGCAACAGAGATGTGGTTCCTGAGACGAATGGTGCGAATTCATTGGACTGCCAAAGTAACTAACAACGATTGCTTGAAACAGCCTAATGAAACTAGAACATTACATACAACAATAAGAAAGATACAAACAGCTTTCTTTAGTCACGTGATTAGAAGAGAGGCATTGGAGAACATCGTGACAACTGGAAAGATCAAGGGGAAGAGAGGCAGAGGCAGACCAAGAGAAATTATGCTGGATGGATTGAGACGGTGGCATGGAGAAACATAATCAGCAGAGTTGATGCAGAAAACCAAAGACTGAGATCTGTGGAGAGTCATAAACGCACACGCCAGCAGGCATAGCACTTGATGATGATGACGATGATGGTGATGATGATGTTTTTTCTTCTTATTTCTCGTGTTAAAGATGTATACTTCATTCTGCTGTTATCGGTTTCTCCTTAGTTCTTTTTCGGTTCCATTCGTTGCTTTATTAATTCTAACAGGCCTGATGTAATCTGTGACTTATGTTGCTTATTTTGGGTCGGAATTAGATCTTTGGCCGAGGTCATCAAGATATCTCTAGCTTGTACTACCAATTCATCAGGTATCACTTCCTCTTGAAATGATATCAAGACCCCAAATAGATTCTTAACTTCTAGCGTGTATGCATCTGGTAACTTTGTGAGATCAAACTGATGTAGCCGTGGTCTTCGAGTAAGCTTTTTGAGGTTTACTTTCACATCTGCCTCTAATAACTGATGATCTGAATGATAGTCTGCACTTTGTAAAGATTTTGCTGATATTATGCTTTATCTTCATCTTCTTTGTATTATAATATAATCTACTTGGTTTTCATTTTTAAAATATCCCTTGCCTCTCCAGCGATGTTCACTGATTCCTAAAATGTGAATATTTTAACATCTCAATCTCCAAACATACTACCTTAAACTTTTCCTCATACATATTTCTCACATTCCACGTTCCTAGTCTCACTTTGCTTCTTAGTCTGACACATGGGATTTCCTTGGTAACACTATCGGGGTTATCTCCGTCATTACGATTACTAGTACTGGTCCCTGCTTCACGCTGCTCTTCCCCAGTGTTATCCAATCTGCCTGGCCCGGGGTCTCACCACTAGATCTTTCTATTTATAGTTTCTTTCATGGTTGCTAAGGTTTCTTGGCAAGTTTTGCAGAAGGTAGTTTGCCGTTGGTTTCCTTCTAGACAGTGACTACTATTCGGTGGTCATAACTATTGTCCCTACTGATGAGGTCATCTGCCTATCGCCGCAGAATGCAGACCATTACTAACAACAATCTGTCGGCTGCTCTCACTCCATCCACCACCTACTTCCATGGCCTCACGTAACCTTGATGGAGTGGGGGTGGGTGGATATACGGGCACTCCACCTTGCCCAAGGGTGTCCCGTAGACTAACGAAGGAAAGGAATCTGACCATGCATGTAAAGTCTTATCTTTTCATCATTTGTTTACAGGCAGCCTGTTGATGTAGTTATTTTATCAGTAAACTCCTGAATTCTTTTGTGCAATAAATTGGTATTTTTGACTGTTATGTTGTTTTAAATTTCTATGCAATTTTCTCAAGCCATGCTTCTTTTGCCTCTTTACATAATATTCTGACTTTTCCGCGAATCTCTTCATATCATGAGATGAGATGCTTGAGAAGAAATGTCAACTTAACTATCCGAGACATATACTGATAGGTATATGACATTTATAACTTCTGGAGGACAGAAGAATTACCCCATGACTGGAAAGAGTCATTATTGATACCTATCTTTAAGAAAGGAGACAAGTTCCAATGTGGAAATTATAGAGGAATATCACTACTGTCCACAAGCTATAAGATACTATCCGCAGTATTACTAAATAGACTAAAACCATATTCAGAAGACATATTAGGTGACTACCAGGCGGGTTTTAGACAAAACAGATCAACAATAGATCAGATATTTATCTTACGACAAATAGCCGAGAAACATTGGGAATATAAAAGAGATCTCCATAACATTTTTGTGGATTTTAAAAAGGCTTATGATAGTGTCCATAGGAATAGTCTATGGAATGTTATGCAGGAATTTGGAATACCAAGGAAGTTAATTAACATGACCAAACTATGCATGGAAGATACTTATAATATAGTAACATATAAAGGCAGGAAATCAGACCCCTTCCAAATAACATCTGGCTTGAAACAGGGTGATGCACTATCGCCGCTACTCTTCAATCTGGCTCTAGAGAAAGTTGTAAGGAAGGTAAAGGAGGAATGTGATATTGGAGGAACATCCAAGCTGCTTGGTTATGCAGATGATATAGATATTATAGGGCAAAGTGAACAAAAGACATTAGAAATATTGACTCACTTAAAGGAAAAAGCCCAACAGATGGGGCTGGTTATCAACCAAGATAAGACAGAATATATGGTAATTTCAAGAGACGGAATGGCTAAAAACTCTGGCCACATACAAATAGATAATATGACCATTAAAAGAACGGAAACATACAAATACCTGGGTACAATCTTCAACTGCTCCAACATCATAAGGGAAGAAATACAAACTAGAATCAACTCTGGAAATAAGATATACTATGCACTACAACATCTACTAAAATCAAAGGCGCTATCTCGTAACACCAAAATCACAATCTACAAAACACTGATCAGACCAGTTGTGCTGTATGGCTCTGAAACCTGGAGTACAACGAAAGGAGACGAAGCCTTGTTACAAACCTTTGAGAACAAAATTTTAAGACGCATCTTTGGACCCATTAGGGATACACAAAGTGGAGAGTGGAAAAGAAGAAGTAACAAAGACATTTATGATTTGTTTAAGTCCCCGCTAATCACTGGTATCATGAAGGCTAATAGACTACAATGGCTGGGGCATATAGAAAGAATGGAAGATAATAGGGAAACAAAACTCGCTTACACTCAGGAAATAAATGACCGTAGACCCCGAGGTAGACCAAGAAGGCGGTGGAGAGATAATATACATACAGACCTACAAGCACTTGGAATCAACGACTGGCATGAGAAGGTCCACCAGAGAGACGAATGGAGACAGATTGTATTTGCAGCAAAGAACCTCAATGGCTCGGAATGCTGAAGAAGAAGAAGATATGACATTTATGGTGTTTACGCCAATACACCCTTCTGAATACGCCGACATACGATCGCTTCAACTTGTAGAAATCATACGGTTTCAGCCACCTGCAAGATGATGAAATCTTTGGCGCCAGGAAAAAACCCAACGCAGGAGTGGTTATGATTGGTGTAGAGGGAGCGCAATTAGTATAGGCTTATTTAAATTAGACATTAGCATAAGATTATGTAAATTAGGATGAACTGATGTAATGAGGCGACGGATGTCAAATATTCGTGGCAGTTGGCCGGAAAACCTCGAGGAGGAAAGATGTGGTGTTATTCCGAGGAATTACAATAGATAAATTCTAAATTCTTGGAGACATCGGTGAGTGTATGCTCATAATATATAGGCTTGAAACTTTAGTAGTGAAGAAGTGAGATAGATCAAGGGAAATACTCGGAAGATATAAGTGATTCTTTCTTCTCATCTCATCTCATCATGTTCCTCTTGTACCTTGCGGTGTCGAGGTGAAGTATAAACTTCGTGAGAGTGCCCGGTTATGGGCTTCGTATATCGACATTCCCATGGATTCTGTTATTCCCTTAGTCCAACGTTTACGTGGTCGGCCTCTTCCTCTGTTTCCATCTGGTCTGTACATCATTGCTTGTTGTGGCATGCTGTTGACTGGTAGCCTACTTGCATGGCCAAACCATTTGACTTGCTGCTTTCTAATAAAATCTAAAGCAGCTTTAACCCCTACTTTAGTCCTGATTTCTTCATTTCTGATCTTATCTCTTCTTGATACGTTGAGTATTCTTCTCAGAAACCTCATTTCTGTTGTTGTGATTTTTCTTTTCTCTTTTTCTGTCATTGTCCAGGTTTGGCATTGGTAGCACAGAGTTGGTAGGAAGATTGTGTTGTAAAGTGCTTTCTTAGTAGTTATTGATACATGTTTGTTCTTTAGTATTGGTGCCATTTGTCCAATGAGTTGATTTGCCTTATTGCACCTATTTTCGATCTCGTCTTCTGATCTGCCATTTGATGATATTATACTTCCTAGGTACTTGAAGCTCTTTACTTGTTTCAAGGGATGTTCGTTTAGGTGAATTGTTGCTGTTTGTTCTTCTTTAGTTATAGTCATTACCTCTGTTTTGCTTGTGCTAATTTTCATGTTATGTTCCCTACACATTTCGTTTAGACTATTCATGTGGTCTTGTAATTCAGCTTCTGATTTTGCTATTAGTGCTTGGTCGTCCGCAAACAGGAGTTCTCTAATGGTTAGATTTGCAGATGGTTCTTCTTCTGTGTTCTCGTCATGCGGTATTCTTGCTGTCTCTGCTTGGCTGGTTTCTTTACATATGTTGTCTATATATGTTATGAACAAGAGAGGGGACAGGACACAACCTTGTCGTACTCCAGATCTTATGGTGAAGGGTTCTGAGTGTTCCTCCAGTTGCTCTCACTATGCATTCACTGTTGTTGTATAAACTTCTACATAGGTTTGTTAGATGTGTACTCACTCCATATTGTTTAAGGATTTCCCACAGCTTGTTTCTATCTACCCTATCAAATGCCTTTTCTTGGTCGACAAAGGCTAAGTAGAGTGTTTCATTGAATTCAATTGATTTTTCTATAAGTTGTCTAAGAGCAAAAATGGCGTCTGTGCATCCTTTGTTTTTCCTAAATCCAAGCTGCGTTTCGCTTAGCTGGGGTTCTAAAGTAGTTCGTAATCTTTTTTCAAGAATTTTGCAAAATATTTTCCCAGTATGACTCAACAGTGAAATGCCTCTGTATTGTGTGCAATCTCTTTTGCTGCCTTTGTTTTTCCAAATTGGGATAATTATGGCGTTTCCCCAGTCTCGTGGTGTCTGTTGTTCTACCCAAACATGGTTGAATAGTCTATGTAGCCAGGCTGTTCCTACTTCCCTTGCTGCTTTAATTAGTTCATTTGGTATTTCATCCTGTCCTGGTGATTTGTTTAATGGGGCTAATCTGATGGCTTCTATAATTTCTTCTTTTAGTATGTCTGGTTCTAGTTCCTCGGTGACATCTGTGTAGGTCTCTTGAATTCCTGTGACATCTGATGGGATGTTGAGAAGTTGTTCGAAATACTGCTTCCATCTTATTAGGATCTGTTTTTGTTCACTTATTGGTTCTCCATTTTCGCTGTTAATTATTTCAGTTGGGTCAAAGGGTTCTCCTCTGGTTCGCATTGCACTTATCTTTTTGTAGAAGTTTCTGGTTGCCTCCTTGTAGTTTTTATTTAGGGTTTCTCCATACTCTTCCCAGTCTTTTTGTTTTTCCCTCTTTACTATTCTACTCACATGTCTTCTCGCTATTCTGTATTCTCTGTAATCACATTCCTGTTTGCTCTTCAACCACTTTTTATATTTTCCTTTTTTTCTTTTACCGCTTTCTTTACTTCTGCGTTCCACCAACTTGTTATTTTCTTTATCCGTGTTTTGCGTTTTTTCGTGGTTCCGCATGTTATTTTTGCAGTATTTAAAATGCTTGATTTGAACATCTCCCATTCTTCTTCCACTGTTTTTCTTTCCGTAGGTAATTTACAAAGAGTTCAGTTAGTTCTTTCTCATAATTTTCCCTTACTGCCTCGTCTTTAAGGTTTTTTAAGTTTACTGATTCGCATGGCATGTATTTTCCTGCTCTTTGTTTTCTTCTTCCAATGGTTCTTATTGTGGCAACGACTGCTTTATGATCTGTGTTTATACTGAAATTGGGCACTGCTCTTGCATCTAATATATTTCTCTTTCTGTTATTTCTTGTTAATATAAAATCAATTTGGCTTTTAGTATCTAGATTGTTCCATTTATACCAGGTGTATACTTGCGAATCTTTATGTTTATAGAATGTGCTTGTTATATAGAGGTCGTGTTGGCTGCAAAGCTCTATCAGTCTACTTCCGTTATCATTCCTTTCATTTTGCTGATCTCCAAATGCTCCCAGGTGTTTTTCTATGCCCACTCTGTTATGTCCTAGTCTTGCATTGAAGTCTCCCATAACTATGATGTTGTCCTGCTTATCTATTTTGTTTAGCACATCATGTATGTCTTCGTAGAAGTCCTCGCATTCTTGCTCATTATTGCTTGCATTACATGGTGCGTATATCTGTACATATGTTGTGATTGTTTGTTCTTTTATTCTCACTGTTATGATTCTTTCTGATATATATTTTATTTCTAGTATTCCTCTTGCTAGCCGTGGTTCGATGACTATTCCCACACCGTGTCTTGCCCTTTCTTGCTGTTCTACTCCAGAGTAAACAAACACATCGGTGAGTGTATGCTCATAATATATAGGCTTGAAACTTTAGTAGTGAAGAAGTGAGATAGATCAAGGGAAATACTCGGAAGATATAAGTGATTCTTTCTTTGACTAAGGAAATATTGAATGAATATCTTTCTTTGCTCATATCATGCTCATTATGAAAGATGAACTTCTCATTCATTCGGAGTCTTCATGCTTAGCTTATAATTATGAGAAGAACGTCCAAGATACTTTTCAGAACTATCACTTGTAATCTCTCTCCTCCCTCCCTCCCTCTCTCTCTCTCTCTCTCTCTCTCTCTCTCTCTATATATATATATATATATATATATATATATATATATATATATATATATATATATATATGATAGCACGAAGATGAGAAAGAGGGAGAGAGAGGGGGAGAAAGAAGAGAGGGAGAAAAAGAAGAGAGGTATAAAGAATAAAGAATGGTCATTTTCGGTGTAGGGGAGACTACTAATTATATAGAAACCCTTTTGATTTGCCTTCTGCTATTAAGCTCAAGTTCACAGTATACAGGCCACCGATACAACACACTGTTCTACAGAACGCTAGTCCAGGCACTCAAGAATAAGCTAACACAAAACCAAGTGTATTTGCTTCTCAAAAGAAATTACAAAAGCATCGTGTGAAAACAATACCAATCAACATTACAGAAATGCAGTCAGCAACTAACATCAAGAAAATACAATCAAATAAATGTCAGCACTAAAGAAATGCAATTAAACAAGTACAGTAAGATAAACACAGGAATACATTCGAATCAGTATTGACAGATACATTAAGCAGTACACCCGACTACCACTCGAACAACGCCCGCACCATTAACTTACCTAGGTAATCAATCTAATGACTTCCTGAAAAACAAACAAAATAACATCCTTGACTATCACAGCTCGTGAGCCTCATACAAAAATAAACACTAGTATTTCCCAGCCTGTAGAGCCATCAACACTTACTGACTTCGCCTTGTCATCATCATCATCATCATTGGGTATTATTATATTGGCTCCTTTACCATCCTCGTCGTCTTCAGCGACACATATTGACATCGGGTCAGTGATCCCCTGTCACAGCCTGTGTGATCATCCACCAGTGATATCAACCAGTGTCCCCCGGTGCCAACATCAACCCATGCACCACAAAGACAGAGCCGAACTCACCCCCGTCAAATATAATGCTCACACAGAACAGAGTCGCAACTCCCATACACAGGCTCCATTCTCTGGCATGGAAAATCGAGCACATAAACTGCAACCACATACACAGACACTGATAGTCTTCCCGCAGCAGACAAACACCTGTGCGTTGACAGTGGGACAAGCCTAAACAACAATTTCCGGTTTGATTTTCCACACTGGCTAGGTTTTCTCTACATTAGACAGATAACACATGCACTGGTAGCTGGACACCACATTTTAACAGTTGGGTCATGGGCCTCAAACAACACAACACCCCTGCCCCAGTGGCAGACAACATAATACAATAGCAACTGTAGTTTGAAACACAACACCAGTAATTATCAGACGACAAGATGGGACAAAGTTACTGCCCACAAATTAGATATATGCAATGCCGCGAACAAGCATCATCAGTTCTACACCATTATCATCGCCGTTGCCATATCATTACCACAATAGCAGACTTCATCCACATGTGTCCTCATTGTTGTCATCATGTAGCAACTTGGACCAACATCATTGACTATATAAATCCATCTCATTATTGACATAGACCAACGTCATTGGCAATATAAATCCACAACACCATTAACACATTAAATATAGGCATAGTATTTGATCATCAACATATATCATTTAACTCTTCACTAGTAACTCTTATTTCCCGATGCGCTGCCTAATACTAAACTGAAAAGTCATTTAAACCTATTCATCGGATTTTCGTGTAGATTTGAACTCACTGCCTTTAATTCGCATGGTGCGCTTGTCTTTCGCCTTAACTACACGGCCACAAAAACTAACCTCGACTCCCCTCTTTGCCCGACAACAATACCCACACATGCCATCCCTTGCCGACCTTTTATCCTGGGCGTGATTTAATTACCTGTCCTGGCCGGCTGACCTAATGAGCGCTCTCGGGTGCATGTTCGTCTGCTATGTTTGTTCACATTCTTGCGATGTAGTTTCTACCTCAATAGTTTCTTGACCTATTATCAGTATTATACCCCTTAATCTACATTACCTGCTATTGTATCTAATATGTTTAGTATAGTTTAGTTTCTCTATCTATTTCGTAGCTAATCACTCCGATTTTTAGTTGGTCGGCCATTTTGTGTATCCTTACAGAACGTCACAGTCAACCCCGCTACCGGCCAATTGTTTGTGATTTCTTGGCGGGTTTACGTACAGTAGTTTACCATTGCTTTCCGAACTAAGGCGCCTGATTATAATCTAATACAAATATTTCAACTAGACCTTATGTCAACTTACGTGCAGCTTGGTCGTCAAAATATGATCGTTATTCTTTGGCTTCCTAGTTGATTTTTCACAATCAATTGCTCGTTGTGGGTCCCACGTGACTCTTCCCAGTCTTGTTTGACTATCAGTCTTCTGGGTGATCCCGACAAACGTGTTTCTTTTTCGGCTAAGTTTTGGTCCTATTCGACTCTATTCATTGATTGCAACTTGACATCGGTCCCTGTAGCAAGCAGTGTTTCAACATAAGTGGCCTTTTTCCTACCGCTTTGTGATTCCACAAGTCTGCGTATATGTTCCGGAATGAAAAGTATTATCATCAGGAGGGTCAAAGTCCTCAGCGAAGGAGGAGGGAATTTGCCTTTCTAAAACAGGAAGAACGAAATATCAATGAACAGCAATGACCAGGCCGAACTAAGAGAAACCCCAGCCTTATGGGCATCAGTTAAGAAGCATAATGATATCCTCAATAATAGCAACGGCCAACAATAGTAGTAACATGTTTTCCATGGATCCCGATAGATTAAAAACAGAAACCTTTTAGTTTATCACTTGTGAAATAATAGCCATTATAGTTTATCACTTGTGGTGAAATAGAGACATTTTAGTTCATCACTTGTGGTGAAACAGATACATTTTAGTTATCACTTGTGATGAAATCAGGAACATTCTCTTTAATCTCCTGGGATGGATCATACCATTTTAATTAATTAACGGTGATGACTAATATAACTACTTATTTCATTTGGTAAATTTTGTTGTGTATAATTGTAATGTCTATTGAGTATCACCATTCCCCATCATGTTTTTCCCATTATAATATTATAATTTATAACAAGGTGTTGTTTCAATTTCTTGCGGACTTTTGTCTAACTTTGTGAGTTAAAAGTAATAATACTTCATCATTTAACAAAATATCTGTAGAGCAGAGTGTGGCAGAGAGCCAACATTCGACAGGTTATCCAGAGTGAGATTTCTCCTCAGCTGAATGCGGTGACATTCCTGTGCTTTCCTGGTCCTCTATTAGGAAACCTTACCTCAACGAGCCATTTCTGGTTTTCTGTTAATAGTAGGCCTCATTATTTGGAATATCTATTCTTCCATCTCCTCCCTTTCTAAATTTTCATACCACAAGGCAGAAGATATAACAGACAAGAGAAGCAACGGCTGCAGCAGGGTTTAACAAACCAAAATAAAAACGTCAGGTACATGTTACTTCTATCATTTTAGTTCGTTATAAGGTATGACAACTGGGGGTGGGGGTGGGGGGGGGGGGGGGGAGGTGTTACACATACTTAACTGTTTATATTTTGTATAGAAAATCAAATAGCTCGGACATCTCGTTAGAATGTAATACCATAAACTACCAGCACTGGTCCTATATTAAAGAACATCTGATACCAGAGCAAGAGGACACCCGAAAAGAAAATGGATTGACGACATAAAGACATTACACAAGCTCACGGAATGACACTATCTAGTGCCACCCATTGGGCGCTGGAATGTCTATTATTCCTCCCCACGACGCTTGACGGCAAGAGTGAAAGATGATGATGATGATGATGATGATGATGATGATGATGATGATGATGATGATGATGATGATGATGATGATGATGATTATTATTGAACTAAACGTTTTTGTACATCTAAGCACAGAAAAGACTACGTCATCGATAGTAATAAACCAGAACAGACAACATTCAGTCATTCACATCTCTCGTATACTCAGTAATTGGACAAAGTGTGGGGCGATAATCTTCATAGCATTCACATAAACCATCTAGTGTAATAATTGACCACGTTTCACCGTGATTACATCAGGCTTTCGCAACACAGGAAGTCGCCATTTTACCAACACATAGGAGAATATTCACGTCGCCGTGTTTAAGTAGTTCAGTATCCGATACAGTTGTCAGTGTATTGTCTTCTCTTTGTATTCCACTAAATGTTACATAGGTGTGCCCTGTGTGGCTATACGACAGTTTGATCGCTTGCGTTGTTGTTGATGTTGTTTTTTTTTTTGCTTTTTAATGGGTCAGTCTTACTGCAGGCGTTAGATGCCAGACGTCCCAGCTTTCTTGGACAGGCCTGGTTTTATTTAATAAATTAAACCACTGTCCCAAAAAATGCTGCGAGGACTCTCTCTCTCTCTCTCTCTCTCTCTCTCTCTCTCTCTCTCTCTCTCTCTCTCTCTCTCTCCTCTCTCTCTCTCTCTCTCTCTCTCTCTCTCTCTGTTTTCTTGTCCTGTCAAGTGAAATAGTTAAATAAATTCAAATCTTCCTCAATTTTCAGTTCGTAGAACTGTTTAACTGTTTAACTTTTGACTAACGAGCACCATCAATCACTGCACTCCGGACAATTCCATAGATACTGCGAGACCAAGAAAGAAGACGCTAGACCAGTGTTTCCCAACCTTTTTTGTGCTATGCCCCACCTAAGCCTTTCTAAAATTCTTTTGCCCCCCTCCCCCAACATATACATAATTTTTAATATTCAAAAATTGAAATGTTCACTAAAGAAACTTGAATGATAGGCTTTAGGAAGAAATCAATGGGAAATTATTGAGCAAACACAGTATGTAAATTTTCAAAACATATAATGGAGGACTGAAATTCAAGTACAAAATAATTTTAATGAAAGATTTTTCTATATTATTTTAATTATTAGTAATTATTTATTATTTAAATTTAGTGAGATCATTGCGCTTGATGCTTGCTGCAAAGAGATTTTATGTCTGGTTCTAATTTAGTTAACTTCAGTCTCAAGTCTGCCCGTTTTGTTATATCCAGTCGATTTCTTCCATTTTCGAATTGCCCCCCCCCCCCCTTAACAATCGAATTGCCCCCCCCCCCCCCCCCCCCCCCCCCCCCCGTGAGGCGTGGGCCCCACGTTGGGAAACACTGCGCTAGACAGTTTGCCATAATGGCCAGCGATGGACTTGGTCTAAACTTAATGATTGCCAGGACTAAATGTCACAAACATTCTAAACACGTTGTCTAATGTTCATCTGATTCAAAGCCAAACAAAACATCAGGTCGGACCTAGCATGGCACCAATCAAATTAACACGTATTACAATGTAAATTTCCGCTCACTGAGCATTGGAATTCCGGATGATGCTAGAAACAAAACAAACAACACGATGCACCTAATATGGCGATATATCGCCCTTCTGTCCAAATGGGAGGTCACATTAAGCGATATATTATCCTTCGGCACTGAATTAGTTAAGGGGCACACTTCCTGAAGGACCCACAGGAACCAATTGCTCCTGGGCGAGCTGGCAGTCTGGCAATATCGCCACTGATCATGGCATGGGGAAAATCAGTATCTTCTTCTTTCTTCTTCTTCTTCTTCTTCTTCTTCTTCTTCTTCTTCTTCTTCTTCTTCTTCTTCTTCTTCTTCTTCTTCTTCTTCTTCTTCTTCTTCTTTCGACAACTTGAAAGTGATTATCTATATCTGAAATGTTGCCTCTTGTATACACTTGACTGTCTTTTTAGTTCACTCAGTGGCCCATCAACGACATCAAACAATACTGCTGTTTCTCTAGATCAGGTTTGCCTAGACTTGTCATATTCGCGCCAGTCTTGGAGTATGTGACCCGCTGTCCGCGGAACCAGCTCAAGTGTGAACATATTTGGTCAGCCAATCTTAAATTGTGCATACGCATGGCTGCGTAATCGAGTGTGTCATATTCTCAGGCGTAGGTTTTGAAAACCTGCGCCTAATGATGTCTAATTGATGAGGTGCTGATGAGTTGTTCAAAGAGCACACAAGACCTCTGATTGTTGACACTGTCCTAAAATGGCTAAGATTGTCATCCTCTATCACCGATCAATCTGGTTCTATGTTTTGTAATCGCTACAACTAGAAGTTTTTGTTTAGTTTAGTCGATGGATCAACATCACGGCACACGGGTGTAACCCATAAGTGCTCCGTTTTACTCCTAACTCAAGCCTGAGTCTGGAGAATATCAGCTCAGTGCACGAACTCCGTAGCAAAGGCGAGGATCTTGACATACTTTGGGTAGATTTTTAACTCGAAATTTTGCCCGGGCATCGCCGTTAGGCTACTCCTTTTCGATTTCCAACAGCCAAGGGATTATGTACATGCGCAACAAAACACACGGACGTCCGATCGCATTACCCAGAGACCTGAGAAAATGTTGTTACTAGAAGTACACATTAAAAAATCCAGGCCCTCACTGGGGCTTGAACCTAGGAGCTCTAGCACTCGAGGCGGACACCATTCCTCGAGACCACTCAGCCACCTACAACTAGAATTGAAGTGCTACATAGATCCTTTATTTTTTAATGAATGTGAAGAGTGGACAATGAGCAGACAAGCTGAAAAACACCCAATGGCTTTGGAAATATGGTTTCTGAGGAAAATGCAAAGAACTCCCCCGATGTGTCTCCACCTTGACGTGGTTGGGGAGCTTGCGTGTCCCATCGACCCCATTTGCTTGCCGATGGATGAAAAACTACATATCGGACAGCTTATGGGATAGGGACCAGACTAAGAGAGACACAACCTGCTGCTCTGCAGGTATAGACTGAGGATAACAGTCAAAAGTTTAAAAGGTGCACGAAGGCAGACGTTTTTGGTCCGGACAAAACTCTTAAGGCTCCCTGCCGAGGGCTGTGGCTGAACGCCTCTAAGACACAAACCCTCGGATCTGAGAGCCAGGCCGATACCAGTCTACCGGAAACTCTTAAGGTTCACTGTCGAGGGCTGTGGCTGAACGCCTCTAAGCCACAAACCCTCGGATCTGAGAGCCAGGCCGATACCCGACTACCGGAAAATAGAAACATGATACTGAGCAAGCTACATGCTCAGGTCTGATACATGTTCGAAGGCTCTCAGCTGGGGGATATGAGAGATTCCCGGATGAAGGGGCCTGGCCGTTTCCCGTTCACTGCTGCACGAAGGTAAGGTGCTGAGCCGGCAGCACATGTAGCCTACCTCGTGAGCGAGTACAAAAAAGTCAGAAAAGTGCCCCAGTCGAAGGGTTACGGAAACTGTCTGTATCTAATTCATAGAGAGTGTAGACAAAAGTGGAAGAATGTCTCATCAACGCGAAATGGAACGCACGGCGAGCGAACCTATTGCGTGGTCTGAAGTCACAAGCAAAAGCTTACCGAGTGGATGTCACTCGCAGTCTGACCGCTCCTGGTGTGTGATTGAGCGATCAGTGGCAAGTGGGATGCCCAACACATGGAAGTGAGGAACTAAAGCAGCCATGAGCAGGACGTGGAAACTCCTTGGGTGAGCCCAGTCTCAGAGCAATATGTGCCGGCTCTGCAATTATGGAAGCCCCCTTGGATAGCGAGAAATTCCCATGGTCTGCCCCTGCCTTCCCTTGAGGGCAGACCACGATATCGTTGATCGTTCTATCTTGACCAGCTGAGATGTGGGTGACATTACAACAGTCTAACGTGTCTCGAAACCAGAGGAAGGCTAACCTCACTAAAAAATGCCCGCCGGAAGTCGGAAGTGTCGTCCTACGGGTGGCAAACTAAAAATTGACACTACGCATTTACGTCCGAGTGAAATGTCTCGTCCGAATGTCTCCCGTGCTAGGAACAGCTCTGACTACCTAGTTTCTGAATGCCGCTCTTGTTCGGAACAGCTCTGACTAGGTAGTTTTCCGAATGTCTGTCGTGCCTGGAACAGCTCTGACGGGCGCAACGACAAGCACATGTGCGAAAACTCGCTGAGTGAATACCTTCTGCAGACCTGTCTGGTTTGTGCGGGAACGGCCCGGGGCGAACGAAAAGCCCAATATATTGAAGTGAGGAATTAAAGCAGCCATGAGCATGACGTGACCATTCCCTCGGTGAGCCCAGTATCAGGGCGCTATGTGTCGGCCCTGCAACTATGGAAGCAACCTAGGATGGCGGAAAATGCTATGGACTGTGCCTTCCTTCTCTTGAGGGATGACCGAAGTCCTCGACTGTTCGAACTTGACCAGCTGGGATGTGGACGGTACCACAAAAGTGAGAGTCTCCCAGGATTGCTAACCTGGTCAAAAATGCACGCGAAAGCCGGATGTGTGACCTAAGGGTTTTCAACCCAAGGGTACCTAACGCACACCGCAATCACATCTGAAAAAACACTCCGGATGAACGAAAAGAAGAAGAAATGCAAAGAATACCATGGACAGACAGAAAAACAAAAACAAAGACAAGGTCCTATAAGAAACAAATGAAATCTGTAAACTGATCAGAAAAATTATACGTAGACAGTCAATATTTTGTGGACACGTTATGAGAAGACATAAATTGGAAAACTTGGTGACAACTGGCAAGATGGAGGGGAAAAGAACAAGGGAAAGGCAGATAAGTAAATACCTGGATGGCTTGGCCACATGGCATGGTCGAGACAAGAACAATGAGCTGATCCACGACTCTGGTTATTTTGTGAGATGGCGAAACATGACCGCCTACGCTTATCGGCACGGCACTTCATGATAATGAATTCAACTAGAATGGTGAGCCACAGTAGCACAAAAGCGGCTACATTTGCTTGTTGGCCCGGCGGGCTTGTGTTCAATTCCTTATTTGAGGCAGTCTTTTGTAAAATTGACCAGGTCACCCAGATCGATTCAGCCTCAAATGAGTACTAGATAATGCCCCGGGAATTAAAGGCCATCGGCGTGATATTAACTGATTCAGAGCCACACAAAAAGTAGGTTTGGAACCAACAAAACTGGATGGCGGAAAGTGGGAATGTTTAAAGTAATGACCTAAAAGTGGTTAATATGGTAGCAGATATTGTCTTATACATCAAATTAAAAGAGGTTGCTTAGGGAAGGAAAACTACTGTATTGATTTTGAAAAACGAAGACACAAACAATAGATTTATTGCCTGGCATATTTCGCTGCATCTCGTCAGGTACATACTGCAGAATTCACACAACATAAAGTAAAATAACTAGATAAATTCTTCAAGCTGAAATATACACATTTTCGCACAGTAATGTCAATTGTCTACTATTCATCATTCATCATTGGCACCTTACCATCATGATAGACGATGGTTTGTTACATTGTGTTTCAAAAGGGCATAATAACTACATCCCATTGCGGTAGCGAATGTGACTGATAAGGGCAATTAGCGCTGTAAATGGTCGTTCACAGTGGATGCATGTGAACACATAGTAATTTCCACCATCATAGCACCATCCTTAATCTCACACAGAGCGTGTGTGACTTATCTGCAATAATTTTCTTCTTTGTCTTTATTCCATTTTTGGTGTTTACCCTCCATGCAACACGTTCAGCGGCGACTTGCTCCCAATGTGCCATATCAATGCCTGTATCAATCATGTCACGCTTACGTACATCTTTGTATCGTAGCAGAGGTCGACCCTGAGATCTCTTACCCATCTGTAATTCACCAAAATAGATGTCCTTTGTTATTCTACCATCATCCATCTTCCTAACGTGCCCTATCCATCTAAGTCTATGAAGACTGAGCATGGGATAAACCGTCACACAACCTGATCTTTCCAATACTTCAGTATTTGTGCTTTTGTCTTGCCACTGAATACTGTACCAAGTATTCTTTGAAGACACCACATATGAAAGCTGTTTAAACGTTTCTCTTGGTGTGAGTAAGTTGTCCCGGCTTCATTGCCATAAAGAAGAGTACTAAGGACACAGGCCTGATACACAAGGAATTTTGTTTTGGCAGTAAGCTTCCCGTTCTCCCAAACTCGTTTTGCTAACCTGTTCATTGTTGTTGCTGTCTTACCAATCCTGATGTTGATTTCCTGATCTAGAGATAATTTGCTATTTACCTCTGATCCTAGATATGTAAAATGGTCTACTATCTCTAGTTCGGCGTCGTCAATAAAGATTGATGGTACCCCATGTACACCTTGTGACACAATCCGTGTCTTCTTTTTGCTAATTGTTAAACCAAATTCAGAACAAGCATTGGAGAATGCGAATAGTATACGTTGTAATTCTTCCTCAGAGTGGATCGTAATTGCAGCATCATCTGTGTCGGGTGTATGAGATTGATGGCTCAACCCCAAAGAGAGAAAGAATGCTAAGTTCCTCTTTCTCAATGTGATCCTGCCCGTTATAATCAATTAAGCTAGCACTGGCTCAAATGCTTGATTTAATATATAGAGTTTCGGATAACCAAGAAATTCCTCCAGGGAACAATGTAACGTTTCCTGAAGGCCAACACTATCTTGCTGGGGGTTCCTTGCCTCTCTTATCTCAGCTAACTGATTAATATCTAGGGTGTGTCTTATTGAACTACTGACACGACAAGAAAATACTCAAAGGAGGAAATGACCTCTTACATAATTTATTAAAACATAAACATGGATTATGGTCATTCAATACATTAACAACATCAATTTCAATTAGTATTATGCATCAATAGGTGTTCATACAAGTACAAGAAATTTCATATCCCTGGATGCCTGAAATATACATTTTACTGACATAATTTCATTTCATTTGGGCGAGACTATCTGAACTTGCTTATCCTAGTTGTACTTCAGGGTGCCTGGATCCCTGATGCCACTAATTCTTTGAGCTTGTGTTACGTTCTCCTAATGAGTGATAATTATCTCCCTGGGTATTAGGATAGTAGTTGTTTCCTTACACTCCAGCTAAGTTACCTCTATTACTGGGCTAGGAAACTGCTTGCAGGTGAGTTCTGTTTGGGATACTGTTCTGCATCACTTTGTCCAGATACTTCACTCACAAAAGAAAAGTCAGGCCTGGATTTAGATTCAGTCAAGCTGCTACCTTCACCAAGTCCTGCATTCAAAAGTGCTGCATTCAAACTAGTCAGGTCTGGATCTAGTGGTACTAAGCCACTATCTGAAATTTCAGCAATCAACATACATCTAATCATACCATTAGAAATGTCATGCTGTACTCTCCTAAGTAACCAACAAGTGAAATCAATAAAATGAATCTTGTTCCTAGAGAAAGATAAACATAGGAGAAAGATAGTCTTGGTGTTCTCAATGAGTTATCACCAACATAATTATTTGCTCTCCATCCAATCTTCCACTATCAGGTGTTCAAGGTTTAACTAGCAGATGTGCAGTTTCATCTTCACCTATGCCTGTCCTCAGGTCTCCCGGTTAAGTAATACCTTGATTGATTTGGAATAGACAACTATGTTGACCATTCTCTTCTGTACCTAGTTATCTTCTCTACCCCTTCTTCGGTTAAAAGAAAAAGGTCTCATACATTAAGGGTTGTAAAAATCATTCCCTATTGCATGAGTATTTGCTTATAAACAGTATAAGTACATCATTTTATCCATTTTGTTATAGTATTCAGGTGAATTATTTTCTAATCAAAAATTTTAACGCCAGTATATTCCCTCCTCTTCACTGTGTCTATAATATGATTGTACTTCATTTATTATTATCATTCTCATCATCATTACAGTCATTATCATTATATCATCATCATCATCATCATCATCATCATCATCATCATCATCATCATCATCATCATCATCATCATCATCATCATCATCATCATTACACTCATCATTTTCATTACAATCATCATCATCATCATTGTTAATATAATCACCATCTCATTATCATTACATTCATCAGGACACTAGCCCATCTATTGTAACATGAGTGATCTATAACACAAAATGGGGTTTTGCTTAAGATAAAAAATCAGATGCTTGTAGTACGCATGATGTGTAATGTGGGTTGTGTCGCGCTTAGGGCACAAAACCAGATGAAGGTGCCATCAGTGATATACTATACAAAGTGTTGTCATGCGGTCTGAGTGTACTAAATGATTAGTTAGTGTTTGGGCTATGCCGAGCATATTATCTGCTGATAGACATGACATTATAAATCAATGTTGCCTTCTATCATAAGATTGATTGTTAGCTTATACCCTTCTTAGCATGTAACTTCATTCACTCATTCTCAGACATGATTCTCATACTTGCATGTAAGATAAGTAATTATGCTTATGCGATTTCCCAATGCTAACTTTAAATGTTTACCACCATTGGCATCACAATGAGATCTCAATCATTCATCAGACACAATCATATCTGTATGGATGACAATCAAGCATATGTATGTGCTTTACACAGACTACATTCACAGATTCAGCAACAATGACATTACAATGAAATCTCACCCTTCATCAGAAATTATAATATTTCCTGGATAAAAATTAAGCCTACGGATGTGTTTTTACAAATGATACATCCACATCTGTTTAACAATAATGAAATCACACATTAATCTCCACAGACATGCTCTCAGCAATGACATAGATTTATGGGATCATTAGAAATAATTATGAGAGTCACAAATGATGCTTCCTCAAGTTTAACAATAATGAAAATACACATGGATACCCACATGCTCTCATAGGTTTATGTGATATACACATTCATTATCATGTATCATAACAATTCTTGCATGGTGGTTGATTAAGCATTATTATGTGGCACAAATATGCATTTGCCTCACCCTATAGTTGCTTTAACCCTCACACAAATTATGATACCTCTAGGAATTTATTTACCTCTCAGGTGTTCATGGGATTTTTAAAAAAAAAACGACTTGTTTGTTCATGTGCTCATGTCAAAATATCTACTTGACTAATTCACATTACACTAATTTGTCTTACCAGTGTTGGCACAAGTAAACTAGTTTCTTTTTACTGAACTAAGTATTACTTAGCTTTTAAATCTTAAGTTATTCACCAACTCCTAAATTACTGCTGATTGAGTTTACTACTTAAGAATAAGATGTACAACTAAGTCTAATGCTTACACATTAAATACGTTGTTTACTAGAAGAAAAGGAACTTCACTGGGTTGTCCTAATGTAGTTTATCCATGAACTATGGTAACTGAATATAATATTAATTATTTAGTTTCTACTAAATTAATTTCCATTGGTGACAGGTTTCCGAATCTGATTGCGATGTCTTTGTTGTCTGAGGCTTTACTCCTCTTAGTAATCAAGTTAGCTAGTTAGTTAGTTAGTCACGGTTCCAACTTCACAGCAACGGGTCGTCCCCATTATGCTCCGTTCCTGTGCCAGTGAATATCACATAAAATGCTCCCCACTGCCCAATGTGAAAAGTGGAAAAGACAGGAGTCTCGACAAACAACAGCCCGCACAGATACACTGTGCATAAAGCCGCCGCCAGAATGTCAACACAATAGTCCCCCACGAAACATCCAGTTTATCTCTGATGGAATCGTCAGTCATTTTCCCATCTGGATGTTTCCTAGATGTTCACCCACACAGTCCACGAAAATACAGTTCATCGTCGATGGCAGTGGCAGTCAACCAGAAGCCCAGCAGCCACGCATTTCTGCATAAGGCAAAAACCGGTCAACTCTGGGACATAGCCAGATGCCATCGCTCCGAACATGCGATGAAGTTCCAAAAAACCTCGGGCAGATTCAAAAGCATTTCACACGAAACTCACAGCTCACAGTGTCGCGCCACGCACTCACTCAGTAGCAGGGCGACGGAACCATAGCCTCCTTAGTCGCCTTTTACGACATGCGTGGTAGGCTGCAGTGTTGCTATTCTTTGCTTCCCTTATGGGCCCCGGCAACACAAACTATGTTATATTTTACTATTTGTTTGGGAGGGTGTTCTCACTCTATCAACTGTCTCAGATCTTTTCTGTCCCGTGCGTGGTTGATGTAAACAGACCGTATTCCGGTCGTTCGTCTTTTTTATGTACCTTTTCCCGATTCCAGTTTTTGGTATCTCGCCGAACTGGATCTGTTGTTGTAAAATGTTGGATTTTCCGTAATGGAACAAACTATTCCTGTTGCGGTGTCAATACTCAATTGTTGTACGGAGAAATATTTGCAGCACGTTAAGGCTTGTGAAAAATTATACCACAATCTGCAAAAAGCAACTCTCTGATCAGTACCATCATAGTTTTGATCTTGGCCTTTAGTCTCTGAGCATTGTAGAGTCCGCCATCTGAGCTGAGTGAATGTATATACCACCATCCTGATCACGAAAGGTATATTTCAGTAGACGTGAAAAGTATATAACAAAAAGGGTGGGAGCTAGTACACAACCTTGCTAAACTCCACTCTTGATTTCAAACTCTTCTGAAGTTGCACCATCCAACTTGATTATACCCTTTATGCCTGTGTGGAACGATACTACAATGGACAGAAGAGTTGGTGGGCAGCCAATATTCTTTAGTGCCTTGAACAGACCCCCAAGACTGACCAAATCAAATGCCTTTGTGAGGTGGTTGATTCTGTTCACGGCATTTTTCTTGCATTTGTCACAATGAGAATATCATATCGATCTTAGACCTGTTCTGTAGGAAGCCACACTATGATTCGGGATAGATTTGATTTCTTAGGACTTGAAGTTTGCGCAGAACAATTCTGGCAGATACTTTCCCAACAATACACAGAAGTGAGATACCCCTATATTTGTTATAGTCGCTCTGATCGCCCTTGTTCTTGTACAGTGTTATGATACTTGAATCTTTGAAATCCCGTGAGTCTTGTCCTTCTTGCCAGCATAGCTCTATTAGCTGGTGGATCTGTAGAGTTAGTGTATCTTGCCCACTCCTGATAACCTCTATTGGAATCCCATCCTTACCTGGAGCCTTGCCATGTGCAAGTTCATTTATAGCACACTTAACGTCTGTTATGGTGGGAAGTGTGTCCAGGTGGTCAAGAGTTGGTAGGGCCTCTTCCCCTAGTGTGGTCTCACTTGAGTAAAGCTCCAAATAGTGCTCTACCCATCTATCCGTCTGCTGTTTCTTATCAGTGATGATTTCTCCAGTCAAGGTTTTTAGTGGTTCACTTCTTTTGATCATTGGACCACAGGCAGTCTTTATCCCTTCATACATGCTTCTGATGCTTCCTTTATCACTTGCATTTTGAATGGTCTCAAATAACTTGATCCAATAGTCATTTGCACGGTGTCTGGCAGCCTTTTGCACATCCTTCCTAGTTTTCTTCAGCTCATTGAGAGTGTTACGCGTTGTTCTTTCCTTGTTTCTTACGAGAGCTATCTTCTTTTTATCAATCAAGGGCTGTAGTGTTTAGCTGTTTGCCGCAAACCAGTCCTGCTTTTTTTTATCCACAGTGTCGTAAACCCCTACCGCTGTTTTATAAAGAGTTTCCTTAAGTGTACCCCACTTTTCACTTGCTGTACACTTTTCTGATATATCAGTCTTCAAGTTGCGGTTGGAACTCAAAGCACTTATCAAGATCGTGGGTGTTAATAATGTTAATCATGGGGCTAGATTTGTGTTTAGCTGTGTAGATTCTCTTTGGTCTCAGTATAGCCCTTGCAACAACCAATGAATGATCAGTATCACAGTCAGCACTGTGGTAACTTCGAGTTAATGATGTTTGGTTCAGATGTTGTCTCCATGTGATGATGAAGTCCAGCTGATGCCAATGGCCTGATCTCGGATGTTTCCATGTGACCTTGTGCAGCTCTTTTGTTTTAAAAAATGAGTTTGTAATACATAGGTCATTTCTGGTGCAATGCTCCAGCAGCCTTTGCCCATTTTCATTCATGCGACCGATGTTGTATTTTCGAAGGCACACTGGTCACGAACTCGAGTCCTTGCCCACACAGAGCATTGAAATCACCGAGCATATAAATGTAGTCAGATTTTGGAACTGCCTTGATCACAGAGTCTAACTCCTCATAGAAAGAACCCTTCATATCATCAGGGGAAGTAAGTGTCGGTGCATATGCAGTGATAATGGTGGCAAAACCACAACAGGTTGCCAAGAGCACGGATAATAGTCTTTCATTACGTCCAGCTGGAATTTCAATCATTCCCAGTAGCGAAGTCTTCACTGCAAAGCCCACACCATGTTTCTCTGCTTTCTGTCTACTCTCTACCCTTCCAAATAGCACTGCAGTTCTGGAAATAGTTTGCTTTTACTATTTCTCTCCTGGTTTGAAAAAAAATACCTTTTTGTTTCATTTTATATTGTAATATCCTGCTGCAGTCAAAATCTTTCTTATCTATTTCTTGTCTATTTCTTTCTTTCTTAGTCAGCTTTACCCTTACATTGCAGAGTAATGTAAGACCTTGCATTAAGGTCACTGTACCATTCCACTGAATGAATATTCAGAGCTGTATCTCGGTTCACTACTTCTGTATAAATGCACCTGCTTGAATTATGCTTATAATCACACAAAATGCATGAAGGTCAGCATGGCAGAATGGATAAGAACTCATGCTCTTAAACATCCGGTGTGCTGAAGCCGAGCTAAGGGTTACAACCCTTACACTGGACAGTTGTACTAAAATGTTCACTTCTTGTGCTAGACTTGGGGACGTAAATTACAAGTACCTCTGAAGTCAGAGTGGGTTCGCCTGATGGTGAGGAACACTGGTAATAGGGAAAGTTAATCCACACACAAACATCAGTCCAGTGCTACTAGAAGTAGAGTGTATAGACTACTCTTGAGTTCAAAGCGAGTAAGCGCCAAAAAAAAAAAAGAAAAGCTCCAAAATTCAGTAGTTTACCAAAGAATTATAAATATATCAAGAGAGCATTCTACTTCAGACAAATAAACTAAAGAAATAGTGATGTAAGTAAGAAAAGGCCACTCTAGACTAAACTAGTGACTACAGGAACCAAATCTTGCTATTATTAACAAGAAATCTGGCATGCAATTTGACCTTTCTATTTTGACCATGTGACTCCAGCTTGCATGCTAATTTCTAGACCTGGCGAATGGAATGTGGGTTTGTTAACACGAGAGTCATGCACACAAAATTAATTTGGACGCATTCATAAATGGGTATTATAACACCTCAGTAAATAATACTTTCTGACTGACAAAGGTGAGTAAGGGAGCATTTGTCATTGTCCTATGTTTTAGCAGAACTGCAGTGGTTAGTGTACTTGCTTGTCAAGGCAGTGTCCTAGGTTTGTTCCTCAGCTGAGGCTGGATTATTTGTTCTGACCAGTACAGCTCTGTGGTAAACTCAGCCTCATAAAAATGGATGTCAATTTTCAGAATATTCTATTTCTAGGAATTATATGGACAGAAAATGTTGTGAATAGGGACTAGCTATCCTACCTCATATAATGTGCCTAGATTGGATGAAGGCCTGCATACTTATTGTGCTATTATATGAAGGCCTGAATAATTATTATGCTTATATTATATGAAGGCCTGAATAATTATTCTGCTTAGATTATTTGAAGGCCTGAATAATTATTCTGCTTAGATTATATGAAGGATTGAATAATTATGCCCCGGGAAGGTTAACCCGGTCAACAAATGCCCGCAGAAGTCGGATGTGTCGGCCTAACGGCGCAAGAACGCAGCTCTGCTGTAAACAGGCACAACGCAATCACATCCGGAAAAAAAAAACTCCGGATGAACGAAGAAGAAGAAGAATAATTATTGTGCTTAGATTATATGATAGCCTAAATAATTATTCTGCTTAGATTATATGAAGGATTGAATAATTATTGTGCTTAGATTATATGACAGCCTTGACGGGACACCCTTGGGCAAGGTGGAGTACCCGTTTAGCCCCCCGATCAGGGTTACGCTCCCGGGTAGGTGGAACCCGTTAGCTTTGGACATCAATCCATCTAGGAGACGGAAAACTCCAAATATAAACCCCCAAGTTCAAGGTGGACCAGCGTGCTGAGGAACTGGATGGCCATGGGTTAACTGGTCGTGAACGTTGGACGTCTGACAAGCGTGCGGGGCGGCACCAGGCGTATGGACTCCTGCGGGACATCCCCTGCCTCTTCCCTAGCAAGCAGGCAATGCTAGGGTGACCGTTTATTTCCTGCAATATCCAAACTTTGCCTATGGATTTATTTAAACATGGGAATCGTCGCCGGAGCTACGGAGCACGTGCTCTGCGCTTGACACATCCCTCAGAGGCTAGCGAAGAGAGAGTGAGGAGGAGAAGACGAGGAAATGGTGTGAGACGACGGCATAGAAATAGGAGGGCAGGCGCCAGGAGAACAAGACGAAAAGTGGAGAGACTAGGTTTCAACTATGTAAGAGTGGGATACTGGAATTGTCGCAGTGCCAGACAGAGAGGTCCTGTATTGGAGAGACTAATATATGATTTTGACGTCCTCATGCTCCAGGAGCTAAATACAGACAAATACCATTGCCCTGGGTACGCCAGTTATATAAACCCTACTGGGCAGAAGAGACATGGACAAGGTCTGCTGGTGAAGGAAGGAGTGAAGCATGTGGTACTCGACTTGAGCCAGTGGAATCACAGTGCAAGAGAGGTCCAGGGTATACAAATGGAGATTGGTGGCTTAAGTTGGAACATCATAAATGTATATGCCACAGTGGACTGTTTTGTCAGAAAGGAACATTGGGACTGGCTTAAGGAACTGGAGGAATTACCAGGTGATAGGCTACTCATATGTGAAGACTTCAATGCAAGGAACAGAGATTGGGACAGTAGTGGAGAAAACCGACAGGGAATTGCCCTTGCAGATGCCATGGTGGACTCCGATGTGGTCTGCATAAATGATGGTAGGCCGACAAGAATGGCAATGAGGCCTGGCGATGCAGACACAGCTATTGACTTGGCACTTGTCTCCCAGTCATCAGTCCTTGATGTAAAGTGGAATGTTTTGAATGACCATGGGAGTGATCACATGCCATGCTCAGTCCTGATCTCTAAACCCAAGAAAGTTAAAGCTGGGAGAGCGCGCAAGACCTTCCGGTATGAGTGGACCGATTGCTTTCTTGGACGCCTCAGACAAAGGGCATGCAACAGGACTGTTAAAACTCCCTTTTTGCAGCCCCCATGGTGGACCCCAGAAGTAGACCATGCTTGGAAAGCAAAGAGAGCTGCAGTGAAGCAGCTAAAGAAAGTGCGACAGACACTTCGAAGCTCACGAGAGGAAGTGGACACAGCGGAAAATGTCAAGAAAGACAAGGTGGAGGTTTTCAAGCGCTGTGCTGCAGAGGCCAAAAAGGCAAAATGGGAATGTTTCATGAAGGAGATTGGAGGTGATAAAACACTGCAAAAATTCTGGAAACTGCACAGGCAAATGCAGAGAAAAGATCGGCCGATGACAGTGGGAACAATCTATAGAGATGATGGTGTGCGCGTGACAACAGACAAAGAGAAAGGGGAGGCGTTTCTCCAGAGATTTTTAGAGCAGACCAATCATAATGATGCGGACACCAGGGATGCAGTTAGAGAGGAGCTATCTGGCACCACGAAGAATATGCAGTATGAAGACATCATACGGGTGGAAGATGTTAAACACATTTTGAAAAAGGCAAAAGACACGGCACCAGGGCCCGATGGGGTCAGGTATGGCCACATGAAGGGTTTGAGCGAAGCAGACCTGGAGGAGATGACCGACTGCTTTAACCAGAGCATTAGGACAGCATCAGTACCGCAGGATTGGGTGCACAGCTATCTCATCCCTCTCCCAAAACCATTCAAGGATCAGTCAAAGCTTAGCGGCTTTAGGATCATCACCCTTCAAAATACATTTGGGAAGGTTTTAGAGAAGATAGTCGCTGTTAAGCTGCAGGATTTTTTGGAAAGGGGGAAGCTTCTTCCAAGAGGCCTGGGGAGCTACAGGCCAGGAAAAGATACCTGGTCTAATGCAGCCACTTTTGCCTTTGATGTTTATGAGGGGTTCCAGAGTAGACAGGAAACGATGGCGGTAGCGCTTGATCTCGAGGATGCGTACAATAGAGTTCGATATGATATTTTGATGACCGCACTGATGGAGAAGGGGGTCAATCCCTGGTTGGTGAACTGGATAGCAGCCGTCCTGCACTCTCGTCGGGTTGCTCTCCGTCTGGGTGCATGGACCTCAGAGCCACATATGTTAACCCCGGGACTGCCACAGGGATCTGCAGTCTCACCGGTGCTCTTTAATGTGTATACGAGCAAGATTGCAAACCTAGAAGCACCAGGGGTTGGAAGAATACTAACATTTGCAGATGATATTCTTGCATATAGGCAGGGGAGAGATAGGGAGCAAACAGCCCAGGAGTTACAGGCGACAGTAGATAAAGTGATTGACTGGTGCACAGAAATGAGTGCTGTCATCCACCCGGAAAAGGCGGCTGTTTTGTGGTGCTCTCTGGACAACAGGATTGTAAGAGCTGATGTCCCAAGCCTCGCGATAGATGGTAGAAATGTCAGCAGAGAGAACAAACTGAAGTATCTGGGGATCACATTTGACAGGAGCCTATCCTTCAAGGACCATGTGGAGACGGTCGTGACAAGATCTCAAAAGGGACTCAATGCACTTAAAACTATGGCTGCAATGGACATAGAGCAGAGAATGCTTTTCACACTATACCAGCACTTGATCCTCTCAGTAATTGATTATGGATTAGGTCTGCTCACTGTCTCAGAGAGTCAGCTGGTGAAGTTAGAGCGCATACAGAACGAAGCTATGCGGGTCATTCTGGGATGCACTAGAGACACCCCAGTAGTGTGTATGCGTTACATCCTTGGTCTGCCGACTGTTGCTGGTAGGCTCAAGGTGATGCAGGCGAAGGCATACCTCAGAGTAGCTGCAGACACAGACCACCCACTGCATGAGGCATTGGACGCAGTTAAGGGTCAGCGACTGATAAGAGGGAAATCATGGATGGCTCAGGCGGAGGATACGATCAGACAGGTGTGCCCCTTGGAGAACATTAGGCGTGGAGAGGAGTGGGTCAGAGTGCCAGCGGAGCAGTCAGACTTGTGCAGAGTTATAATCACATTAAGCCGGGAGTGCAGGGAGTGGCCAGCAGGGGCCACGGAAGTGGAAATCCAGCAACTAATTCAGGACAATGCTCACTCGAGTGATGTGATTATCTACACAGATGGTTCGGTGTCAAGAGGTGAGAGAAGTGGCTGGGGTTCATAGCCAAAGCTAATGGTCGATGTTTGGGGCAGGAGAGCCTGGCATATGATACCACAACATCCAGCTTAAGAATGGAAGTGGAGGCAGTCACTGCGGCTCTCCGCTGGATGGAGAATACGACACACACACACACACACACACACACACACACACACACACACACACACACACACATCGTGATTGTAACTGACTCAGAAAGCATGCTGACGAGGGTGAGGACGGGCAGACTTCGTGCGGAGTGGCTTGCTTCGCTTCGGAGGTCACGGGTGACAAGCATCGCCTGGATCTTTTCTCCGGGGCATGCCGGTGTGCTGGGAAATGAACAGGCGGACAGATTGGCTGGCTCTGCAGAACTTGGTGGAGTATTGATACATGACAAGGCAGACGTGGTTGCGGCCTTGTGGGAGCACGTGCACACCTCGGAGGAGCAAATGGATTACCATGGTCTGGCAAGAATGAGACAACGAGGAGTGACGAAGGGATCTAGCCAACGCTCAACGCTCAAAGGAAAGGCGAGACGGACTTATAATCAGATTGCTACTGGTACTATTAGTGTTGGAACTATTCGCTGGCTGCTGAGGATGGGGACGGAGCACTTATGGGAATGCCCCGAATGCTGTGATGTCGATTCCTAAATCAATCAATCAATCAATCAATCTACCCTTCCACACACAAAAAAGGTGTAATTGTTTTCTCTGAGTGACCCTTCCTCAGCGAGGCGAGTCTCCTGCAATATCAATGTTAGGACGATTGAGATCGGCATCAATCACATTCTCACATCGTCAATATTCGTCAGGTCAGTAGAAAATCCTAGACACATGGTTCTTACGTTCCAGGTTACAAGCCGTAGCTTGAGGTTTCTATTTTCCTTTTTAGTAATACTTGGTGCGTTGGTTTTACAGCCTTCGATACAGATTGTGTCTTAGATCCAAACAACCATTGAAGCAAACAGGCTATGGCGGATCAGCACCCACTTGGCCGGGGGATGCCCAGCTTGAGGCGGGCGGTAGCTGATCAGTGACACCTGTAGATGTCTCCCACCGTCAGAGGCAACTCATGGCGCCCCATGTCTACGCCAACTGAAAGGACTTATAACCCGTAACTGCTACCTCTCGCTTTGATTCCGAGACCGGTTAAGACCAGGGATGGAATTATTCCTCTCCATAGCACAAAGCCTGGGCTAAAATATTGAGACTATGTGTTGACCATGCAGCATGATCCCTCTCATGGTCTGTCTAATTCACTCCAGAGGAAAGATAACAGCAATACATCTGGGATAAGACAAGATGCAGAAGCTGCCGGATCAGCAAAGCAATTCTCTAACTGTCCGCCTGTCTGAGCTACGATCCTAGACCAGCTGCTAACCAAGGCTTAGGGCCTGGTCTGCCCTGCCATGACATTTTGTCTTTAGGTTGCATTTCCACGCACCAAGATAAGGCTTGTACCCTCCCAATTGCGCTCTTCCGCCCGAAGCATTTGGCACAATGTGGGGTGTCAGGTTTGATAAGCGCCGCCCAACATTCGGTGCTAACAGAAAGCAGGTAGTACCGTCTGTTGTCATTACGGTAGCTCAGTCATATCTGACTGAGACCTGACTATAATTTTGTCCAATTTTCTACCACGGAAAGTCTAAAGTGACTATCATGTCTTTCTGTTTTCACTAAACTGTAGATTAATAATTATGGCTTCTGCAAACTTTAACTTTTTACTGTATTGATATTTTAATTGAGACAACATCTTGCAATAATAGCATTTCGGCGATATATAAGCCCACGAAAGATATCGGAAGTCGATGAAGACTGTCAAAGACTCAGGGAAGACCACCCTGAATGAGTGGTCTACCTCAAGTAGATTAGAGGTAACCCAGTGCCCCTACATGAGGGCAGGGTAGGTGTAGGGAGTAGATAGGAAGGGGAACTATCAAACAGTGCTCTCACGAGACACGGAGGTGTCAACCAGAGAGTAAGCACTCTGGTCACGGCATAATCACGCCAACGTGATAGACACCAAGAACTAGAATGAAACTCAAGAGAGGCCACTACTCTAAGCGTGTTGAATGATGCAGCACGCAAAAGCCGAAGTGCGCACAAGGTCCCTCCGCGTACTGTGTAAACAGCACGCGGAGAATAGTCAGACAGGGGACAGACTTCGTAGGGAACACATCGCTTAGCGTCGATGCGTATTTCTTTAGCCGAGTAGATAGATTTAGCAGTAGGGTTAGGAACGACTAGTGATAGGCAATTCTGTGTATTCATGTGTGATTCATTAGCGACTGTTTTGTGCATTGATGTAATGTAAAGAGCCAGTGGCAATAAAATGTGTAATCAATTCCTCTCGTACGACTGACAAATCTTTTTGTGTGGTGCGAGAGAAGTTTATCCCGTAATGCCTGTAGCATCGCTTGATGACAGGCTAGGATAAAAGTAATATTCCTTCTGTTTAGTTCCTTCAGCTACTTGTGCCTCTTTGTGTTTTATTTCTAATTCCTTTTGTTTTGTTATTTCAGCTAGTTCTACAATCTCCTTCTGATGTTGTCTTTCTCGTGCACGTTCATCTCTCTCAGCATCTTTTGCTTCCCTAAATTTTTGATCAGCATATTGCTCTAATTCCTTTCCTGTGTATTCTAATTCCTTGCCTGCTTTTATGAAATCAGCTAAAGTTGCCATGTTGTTGGGTAATTAGCTAGCGTTGATAGGCACTTAAATATTTATTCAGGTATATTAGATATGTTAAGGTTTTAAATCCCTGTGTACAAAATATATACTCTTAGATTACACCCTGAAAAATAGATCACAAAAAATATACTAATAGATCACACCCTGAAAAAGAGATGCATTATTAATCATATTGCATTCAAAATAATTTGGGTATACTCATCTTAACATTCCAGAAAATCAGGTACAATCGTTTGGCACCTCAGGTCCAATCGTTCGGCACTTCGACATACAGCTTGAGTTATTCTCATAAACAGCTCTTGTTACATCTGGTTTACAAGAGCATCAACAATTAACCATTTGCAAACGACATATGACTTTAGACAATTTTGTACAATCACATGCCCCCGGACAACACAATGTGGTATAATTAATAGTAAATGTCAATGTCCTGTCTTCGTTCTAATGTCTTCTGCCTTCCCTAACTATTGCTGTTTAATTTATGGAAGTGCTGTGCAGACCGAGTCTTATTTGCATAGCGAAAGTAGTGCCATCGTGACGGTAACAAATAGAAAAAACTCTACAAATAATTAAATAAATGCTTTGAAATAAATATAAAAGTAATAATAATGTTCAAATAGATAAATAGATTCAATAAATAGCTTGTATAAACAAATAATATTTAATATAAGCCAAAGATTTAGGCGAGCAGCCGCTTGGCGATTTGTAAACAATCCGTCGCTGATTGCAAATGGCGTAGGGCAGCTGTTTGTCAGTCGCGATACGTCATAGGCGCAGCGCTATTTTTAGATTGGAAAAATCGATATTGTCGCCGGCTCATTTCTTGTGCATTGCTCCGCCGTAAATCATTTTTGACAAATACTCATAAATAAATCAGTAATTGTAGAAATAAATGATACAAAACTATAATAATAATACTTACAAATCAGAAGAAAACATGTTCATAAGCACAAAACATTTCAATAAGCATAAATAAACGTTAATCGGTCACGATGGGCACAGCTCGCAATTTGTTCTAGTCTGCACACGCCATTATTCACTAACATAAATTAAACCCTGTGATTAACTGACAGTAATACTATTTTAGAGCAGTGGGTGAGTGTTTTAGCTTGAACAATTGTCCAAGCTACACTTCTGACACCACTTTTATCCTAGCCTGTCATCAAGCGATGCTACAGGCATTACGGGATAAACTTCTCTCGCACCACACAAAAAGATTTGTCAGTCGTACGAGAGGAATTGATTACACATTTTATTGCCACTGGCTCTTTACATTACATCAATGCACAAAACAGTCGCTAATGAATCACACATGAATACACAGAATTGCCTATCACTAGTCGTTCCTAACCCTACTGCTAAATCTATCTACTCGGCTAAAGAAATACGCATCGACGCTAAGCGATGTGTTCCCTACGAAGTCTGTCCCCTGTCTGACTATTCTCCGCGTGCTGTTTACACAGTACGCGGAGGGACCTTGTGCGCACTTCGGCTTTTGCGTGCTGCATCATTCAACACGCTTAGAGTAGTGGCCTCTCTTGAGTTTCATTCTAGTTCTTCGTGTCTATCACGTTGGCGTGATTATGCCGTGACCAGAGTGCTTACTCTCTGGTTGACACCTCCGTGTCTCGTGAGAGCACTGTTTGATAGTTCCCCTTCCTATCTACTCCCTACACCTACCCTGCCCTCATGTAGGGGCACTGGGTTACCTCTAATCTACTTGAGGTAGACCACTCATTCAGGGTGGTCTTCCCTGAGTCTTTGACACAGACGATTAATCACCCCACGGCACTTATTATGTTAATCACATCACCCATCCAGTGTGGATCGGTCTATGAAATGAATGGCTGGGACCTTGTACCCAGAACGTGGGAAAGAGTCCTAATATATTCAAATGGGCTCGATCAATCAATCAGGTGCCGTCTCCACAATGATGGTTGGCTGCAATGGATCTCCAACGCTGTCTGTCTCTCATCTGGACTGTACATTTTGTCAGACTGATGTTCGTCCATCTCTTGATGTTATCTTCCCACTTGTATCGCTGTCTACCTCTTGCTTGCTTGCCTTCAACCTTGCCCTAAAGTATGGTTTATATAAGAGTGTTATGTCTTTTAACGTGGCCAAAATATTTCACTTGCCTCTTGTTTATTTCTGTCATCAACTCTCTTTTCATTCCCAGTTTTTCTAGAACCTCTGTATTTGATTTTTCTGTTTCCACGAAATACCACATATTCTTCTGTATATCCCCGTCTCCAGGGCCTCTGTGCGACTTTCCAGTTCAGTGGTTCTCAACCTTTTTTGGCCCGTGCCCCCTTCACCATATTTTCAGAACGTCATTCCCCCCTTTCATATTTCCTATCTAAAAATCTCCCCACCCCTACACAGTATACGTAAAAATGGAAGGTAAATATGTTAAAACAGGTCTAGACATCCACATAAAACGTGATTTGTGGGTCTACTTACTTTATAAAATGAATTTTAGAAGGATGAGACGTACATAACTTTAAAGTATGAAAGGAAAAGCAATATCAAGTAATCGGTTCTTGTATTAACGCGATCTTGTTCATCCCCCCCCCCCCCTGGAAACCCCAAAATTCCCCCTGGGGGGGGGGGGGGGGGGAATTCCCCACTGCTTGAGAACCACTGTTCTAGTTCGCTCGTTCAATGTCCTGGCTTCCGCGCCATACAATAGTGTTGAATATACTAAACGTTTGACAATTCTCATTTGTAATGCGTTGTTAATCTCTGTAGATGTTAATACTGATTTCATGCTTTTGAAAGAATTTTTGGCCATTTCTATTCTCTTTCTGATTTAGTGGACAGGAAGCTGGTTATTCCCTAGTCAAAATCGAACACCATACATAAGTGTAACACCGCGCACCCACAGTGTAGATACTATGTAGACATTATTTCACATACAAAACCTGTATGTCGTCATACGCGTCTGCACCTAGGAAAGCTCACGACTCGACTATGATTGATTTCATTCTATACTATTACTAACCTCAAATTCCCCAGCGACATTATACGAGCACGAATGACAATGATAAATGCAGTGTATAGATACTTATTAAAGCAGGGAAACAACAATTTAATACGAGAAGGCACAGAATGACAACTAAGTAGTATGACAAATATATCTGGGTGTTTTCCGATCGACTAGGTCACTAGGAGTTCCCAAATAAAGGGTTTCCTACTTGAGCGAGATAGAAAAAGTCACGGCAATAAGGATTTCCGATCTCCAAGATTTCGTTATTTCGGGTGCTAAAACTAGGTCATAGTATGTCGTCATGTAGCAACGAAGACAGACGGAAATGCCCTTTTTTGGCACAAGTAAGAAATATTAAACGCAAATAAAAAAAAAAAATACACGCGCTGTGCTGCGGCATTCACGGAAGTAAATTTTCCAAATATGGTTATCTCCGTCACAAGTGATAATCGGAATCCCCACCCAGTCGTATAAACGCAACCAATGAAAGCGCAGGAGGTATGAAGCAACATGTGAAACATTTGATGTGAACTGAAAACATGGATGAAAGGCAATCAGACAGCATGTTGTCATTCGCGGCGAACACATTGGATTGTGAAGTTAAACAATTTACATTCGCTATGCCTCGGGTTGTACCCGACCAACGGATTACCTTTGAAAACGACGAACTGTTTAGAAAATTAAGTAGGGACAGCGAGGTGAGATATGTTTATCACCTGTGTTTGTTGTTAATCTATAACGTTTTAAGCAATGGCTTTGTAAAATAGTCTATTATATACGAATTGGATTTCTAAGGAGCTTTCTTTCTATATTATTTATTTCTCCTGACGAGTGCTAGTCACTTGTCCGTATTTATTTCAGGAAGTAATATGTTTGTGGTTATTTTATTTGGTGCATGTTGATCGTTATAGGTTATAGCGGTCAATATGCAGCTATAACGGAGTCTAAAGTATACCTGCATTTCCTTTCTAGGTAAGATACACCGGTTTTCGGGATAGACCGTTAGAAGAGAGGCAATTGAGATTCCAGGCAGAAGCTAGAGAAGGTCATGCCGATCTGGTAAGTGGATTTAATGTTTCAATTATTATATTATTCGTTAGCACGGCCGGAGTTTTATTTCCTTGTTTGCTTGCTAAGGAGAAAGTTGTTTTCCTGTAAAACCAAGAAACACGGCTATTTTAAATAACTACTGTGTGTTATTACGTCGCTTGTTTCTCAGAATTAGACTGAGCTAGCAGTGGTTAAACTGAGAATGCAATGTGTAACGGGGACATAAAAACAGAAAGACAGGCTTTAACAAGAACGTGATCGTTGATATCTGAATAGACGTTGGGGCTACATAGGCTTCACCAGCACACAAAGCAAATCTCACTGGTCTATGGTTTTATTTACCGGTGAAGCCGCAACGTCCACTTTGAGTTTATGATCGTGTGTTTTGCACTTTCTGTTTGTCTTTGATTTATGATTTATTTACTCTCGGAACGAGCGATTAGAAGTCATAGGTTGATGGGACACAGGTTGCTGGTGTTAACTGTTATATGTTCTTCACTCCAACATATTGTTTACATTTACCCATTCTGAATAAATTGTGGCCTGGGTCTCTCTTACCCACCTACAAAAATCAGAATTTTAAGAGCATGCATCTTTCCCATTGCAACTTATGCCCGTGAGACCTGGGCACTTACTAAACAAGCTGAACGGCGCATAAATGCCTTTGAATATAAATGTTATAGACGGGTTCTAAGAATATCTTGGATACAGAAAAGAACAAATGCATCTATACGACAAGATCTGAATAGTGAAGAAGGTTGGCGGGTAACGATGATAAAACTAAGAAAATTGAAATATTTTAATCACTTGAAACGTCATGAAAGTTTCGAGAGAACAATAATGGAGGGGTATATGCCAGGGAAGAGAGGAAGACGAAGGCCAAAAAGGAGATGGGTGCAGGATGTGGCGGATGATCTCCAGATTGGTGTATCGGACGCGGGGCATCTTGCTTATGATCGAGAAGTTTTCCGAAAGGTTGTTATGGGAGCGGGGTTCTGCAAAGGACATGCTACTGAATGAACGGATGTTCTTGTGGTTACTTTAACTCATTAGTTCGAGATAACTGTTACACTTACCATCTCTTTTATATTTTCTAAAAAACAAATGCGCCAAGCACCATATGCTTCATGCGTCTCAAGGCGCGTACAACAGTCCCGATTTTGTTGCTACTTTAACTTGTTCAATCCAAGCGAATTATTACCTGTATCCGCTCTGTTCTTCTGGCTACTTTCCAGTATGCGGGACTCAACAAGTACAGATGAAGTAAAGCAATGGCTCGTTTTCCATTCCCGCGTTTCTATATATCACTTCTGGTAATCTGTGTCGTGATTTATCGCGGGATTTTCAATTAGGAGTTCATCTGAAGCATTGAGCTTCAAATTACTGTTACCAATCACGACCCAAAAGTTATTTCAAAATTGAGCTTGTAATAGATTCCGGTTTTGAAAGCATACTACTTTGTGTTAGATTTGTGGATTATGAAAAATCTTTGACAACATTGATAGGAAATCGCTTTTGGAGATTGATGATTGGTGCGGCATTATGGATTCCACAAGAAAACTATTACCTTAATAAGGGCAACATTTGAAGATATGAAAGTAGAGTTCTCCATGAAGGATTAATAACAAACACATTAGAAATAAACACAGGACCGCATTTTGTCACCATTATTATTTTTACTGACATTATACGCGATTATGAAGACAGCAATAATTACCACCGGATATGGAATTCAATGGCCCCGACAGAGCAACTTGATGGTTAGGATTTCGTAGACGCCATTGCCCTCCTGTCTCACTCGAGAAATCAGACCCAGTATAAACTAAACACACTGAACTGATTACCTGCCATAGGATAATCATTCATTGGCACCTTTCCGTCTTGGCAGACGATAGTTTGGTACATTGTGCTTCAAAAAGGCTTAATAACTACGACCCATGACGATGGCGAGTGTGGCTGGTAAGGCCAATTCTTGCTGCAAATGTTTGCCCACAGTAGATGCATGTGAAAACATGGTCATTTCCACCATTGTGCACCATCTTACGTCTCTCACGCTCTGTGTGTGCTTTATCTGCAATCATTTTCTCCTTTGTCTTTATTCCATTTCTGATGTTTGCCCTCCATGCAACACGTTCAGCGGCGACTTGCTCCCAATGTGCATTATCAATGCCTGTATCAATCATGTCCCGCTTACACACATCTTTGTATCGTAGTAGAGGCCGACCCTGAGATCTCCTACCCGTCTGTAATTCACCAAAAAAGATGTCCTTTGGTATTCTACCATCATCCATCCTCCTAACATGTCCTATCCATCTAAGTCTACGAAGACTGAGCATGGAATACACCGTCACACAACCTGATCTTTCCAATACTTCAGTATTTGTGATTTTGTATTGCCACTTAATACCAAGTATTCTTCGCAGACACCGCATTTGAAAGCTGTTTAAACGTTTCTCTTGGCGTGAGTAAGTTGTCCAGGTTTCACTGCCATAAAGAAGAGTACTAAGGACACAGGCTTGGTAGACGAGGACTTTTGTTTTGGCAGTAAGCTTCCTGTTCTCCCAGACTCTTTTTGCTAACATGTTCATTGTTGTTGCTGCCTTGCCAATCCTGATGTTGATTTCCTGATCGAGGGATAATTTGCTATTTACCTCTGATCCTAGATATGTAAAATGGTCTACTATCTCCAGTTCGGCGTCGTCAATAAAGATTGATGGTACACCATGTGCACCTTGTGACATAATCTGTGTCTTCTTTTTGTTAATTGTTAAACTAAATTCAGAACAAGCATTGGAGAATGCAGATAGTAGATGTTGTAATTCTTCCCCAGAGTGGGTCGTAATCGCAGCATCATCCGCAAAAAGCAACTCTCTGATTAGTACCCTCCTAATTTTGGTCTTTCAGTAGAAGTGAAAAGTATATCCCAAAGAGGGTGGGGGATAGTACACAACCTTGCTTAACTCCACTCTTGATTTCAAACTCTTCTGAAGTTGAGCCATCAAACATGATTATACTCTTCATGCCTGTGTGGAACGATTCCACAATGGACAGAAGAGTTGGTGGGCAGCCAATCTTCTTTAGTGCTTTGAACAGACCCTCACGACTGACCAAATCGAATGCCTTTGTGAAGTCGATGAAGGCAATAAACAGTGGCTGATTTTGTTCCCGGCATTTATCTTGCATCTGTCGCAATGAGAATATCATATCAATGGTAGACCGGTTCTGACGGAAACCGCACTGTGATTCGGGGTAGACTTAATCTCCCAGGACTTGAAGTCTGCGCAGGACAATTCTGGCAAATACTTTCCCAACAATACACAGAAGTGAGATACCCCTATAGTTGTTACAGTCGCTCCGATCGCCCTTGTTCTTGTACAGCGTTATGATGTTTGAATCTTTGAAATCCTGTGGGACTTGTCCTTCTCGCCAGCATAGCTCTATTAGCTGGTGGATCTGTAGAGCGAGTGTGTCTTGCCCACTCCTGATTACCTCTATTGGAATCCCATCCTTACCTGGAACCTTGCCAGATGCAAGTTCATTTATAGCACACTTAACTTCTGTTATGGTGGGAAGTGTGTCCAGGTGGTCAAGAGTTGGCAGGGCCTCTATGGCGTTGAGGGCATCATCCGCTAGCTTTGTCTCACTTGAGTAAAGCTCTAAATAGTGCTCAACCCATCTACCCGTCTGCTGTTTCTTATCAGTGATGATTTCTCCAGTCAAGGTTTTCAGCGGTGCACTTATTTTGATCACTTGGACGACAGGCTTTCTTTATCCCTTCATACATGCTTCTGATGTTTCCCTTATCACTTGCGATTTGAATGGACTCACATAATTTGATCCAATAATCATTCGCACACGGTCTGGCAGCCTTTTGTACATCCTTCCTCGCTTGCTTCAGCTCACTCAGAGTGTTACGCGTTGGTCTTTCCTTGTTTCTTAAGAGAGCTATCTTTTTTTTATCAATCAAGGGCTGCAGTATCTGGCTGTTTGCCGCAAACCAGTCCTGTCTCTTATGATCCACAGTGCCGTAAACCCCTACCGCTGTTTTATCAATAGTTTCCTTAAGTTTACTCCATTTATCATTTACTATACAATTTTCTGATGTATCATTGAAAGCGTCTTCAAGTTGCTGTTGAAATTCAAAGCACTTTCCAGGATCGTGAGTGTTAATAATATTAATCCTGGGGTTAGACTTGTGTTTAGCTGTGTAGATTCTCTTTGGAGGATAATATTTCGCCAAAAGTGCGAACAGAAGGACGATGTATCACCATACTTGTGCCATCGTGATATTTATTTTTCGCAAATAATACTTTGTTGAATTACTATATTGTGAAGCTCCAAGTAACACTTTCCCACAGGAAGCGGTTCTAACGTGTGAACCACAAACTGAAAAACCTGTTTTTGAAGAAATCCTATATGTAATAACACGACTTAAAAACAATAAGGCAACTGGGGTTGATGGAATTGCTGCTGAATTTATAAAGGTAGGCGGCCATGCATTGCATCTAAAGCTATACGAAGTAATAATAAAAAAATCTGGAGGACAGAAGAATTACCCCATGACTGGAAAGAGTCATTATTGATACCTATCTTTAAGAAAGGAGACAAGTTCCAATGTGAAAATTATAGAGGAATATCACTACTGTCCACAAGCTATAAGATACTATCCGCGGTATTACTAAATAGACTAAAACGATATTCACAAGACATATTAGGTGACTACCAGGCGGGTTTAAGACAAAATAGATCAACAATAGATCAGATATTTATCTTACGACAAATTGCCGAGAAAAATTGGGAATATAAAAGAGATCGCCATAACATTTTTGTGGATTTTAAAAAGGCTTATGATAGTGTCCATAGGAATAGTCTAAGGAATGCTATGCAGGAATTTGGAATACCAAGGAAGTTAATCAACATGACCAGACTATGCATAGAAGATACTTATTATATAGTAACATATAAAGGCAGGAAATCAGACCCTTTCCACCCCCGGGAAGGTTAACCCGGTCAACAAATGCCCGCAGAAGTCGGATGTGTCGGCCTAACGGCGCAAGAACGCAGCTCTGCTGTAAACAGGCACAACGCAATCACGTCCGAAAAAAAAACTCCAGATGAACGAAGAAGAAGAAGAAGAAGACCCTTTCCAAATAACATCTGGCTTGAAACAGGGTGATGCACTATCGCCGCTCCTTTTCAACCTGGCTCTAGAGAAAGTTGTAAGGAACGTAAAGGAGGAATGTGCTGTTGGAGGAACATCCAGACTGCTTGGTTATGCAGATGATACAGATATTATAGGGGAAAATGAACAAAAGACATTGGAAATATTGTCTCACTTAAAGGAAAAAGCTCAACAAATGGGGCTGGTTATCAACCAAGATAAGACAGAATATATGGTAATTTCAAGAGAAGGAACGGCTAAAAACTCTGGCCACATACAAATAGATAATATGACCATTAAAAGAACGGAAGCACACAAATACCTGGGTACAATCTTCAACTGCTCCAACATCATAAGGGAAGAAATACAAGCTAGAATCAACTCTGGAAATAAGATATACTATGCACTACAAAAGCTGCTAAAATCAAATGCGCTATCTCGTAACCCCAAGATCACAATATATAAAACACTGATTAGACCAGTTGTGCTGTATGGCTCTGAAACCTGGAGTACAACTAAAGGAGACGTAGCCTTGTTACAAACCTTTGAGAACAAAGTCCTAAGATGCATATCTGGGCCCATTATGGATACACAAAGTGAAGAGTGGAAAAAGAAGAAGCAACAAAGACATTTATGATCTGTTTAAGTCCCCGCTAATCACTGGTATCATGAAGGCTAATAGACTGCAATGGCTGGGGCATGCATAAAGAATGGAAGATAATAGGGAAACAAAACTCGCTTACACTCAGGAAATAAATGACCGAAGACCCCGAGGTAGACCAAGAAGACGGTGGAGAGTTAATATACATACAGATCTACAAGCACTTGGAATCAGCGACTGGCAAGAGAAGGTCAACCAGAGAGATGAATGGAGACGGCTTGTATCTGCAGCAAAGAACCTCAATGGATAGGAATGCTGAAGAAGAAGAAGAAGAAGAAGAAGAAGAAGAAGAAGAAGAAGAAGAAGAAGAAGAAGAAGAAGAAGAAGAAGAAGAAGAAGAAGAAGAAGAAGAAGAAGAAGAAGAAGAAGAAGAAGAAGAAGAAGAAGAAGAAGTATCATCCACAATTTTAATGCTCAGTACATCTGTTATTAATATCCACACTTAGTCCTTTTATGTGACTTTCTGATGCGATGATATGTATCATTTCTGGTAACTATAAAACCTTCTGTTCCCTCTGGCATATTGCGTTGGAATATGATGATAATGAGTGGCATACGGTAGCTTAGTGGCTAGACGCTCACCTACCCGCGCGGCGGTTCTGGGTACGAGCCTCTTCGGGGCGCATTCGGTTTTTATAAATTGATTTGAACTCCCAAGTGGTCCCCCGCCTAAAATGAGTACTAGGGAATGTCTTGGAAAGGTAACGCAGACGATGTAATACAAGTCTCATCACCCAATGAATGTCGCTTTTTCTATAAAAATATGAATTTAGCAACATCAGCCAAATGCGCATTAAAGCGTTGAAAGAACCCTTTGCTTACTTTCTGCTGTAACAATGAAATACCGGAAACTTGTAGAAGGAACAATAGCAAGCTAGGAATAATCCCAGTATAGAAACAATAAATAAATGACCATGTTACACTCCCTAAGGACATATGGTGTTAGACTCATATTTGAACATTGATTGTGTGGTATGTGAGAACTGTATTAAGATCTTGTGGTGTGTGGAGAGATCTAAGGAACTGTTTTAAAATCTTGGGGAATCTGGAAAGATCTAAGGAACTGTATTAAGATCTTGTGGTATGTGGAAAGATCTAAGGAACTGTATTAAGATCTTGTATGTGGAGAGATCTAAGGAACTGTATTAAGAGCTTGTGGTATGTGGACAGATCTAAGGAACTGTATTAACATCTTGTGGAATGTGGAAAGGTCTCCAGTTAGTTACATTCTTCTTGGCACGTTTACGTTCAGTAAATCAGGAGTTATCTCAGGAACTGTATTACAGTCTTGTGTTATGTGGAGAGATATAAGGAACTGTATTTAGATCTTGTGGTGTGTGGAGAGATCTAAGGAACTGTATTAAGATCTTGTAAGTGGAGAGATTTAACGAACTGTATTAAGATCTTGTGGTGTGCGGAAAGATCTAAGGAACTGTATTAAGATCTTGTGGTGTGTGGAGAGATCTAAGGAACTGCATTAAGATCTTGTGGTGTGTGGAAAGATCTAAGGAACTGTATTAAGATCTTGTGGTATGTGGAAAGATCTAAGGAACTGTATTAAGATCTTGTGGTGCGTGGAAAAATCTAAGGAACTGTATTAAGATCTTGTGGTGTGTGGAGAGATCTAAGGAACTGTTTTAAGATCTTGGGGAATCTGGAAAGATCTTAGGAACTGTTTTAAGATCTTGGGGAATCTGGAAAGATCTAGGATACTGTATCTAGGGGGATTTTGAAAAGTCTAGAGAATCGTATTCAAAACTTGGGGGAAATGGATAGATCTAGGGTACTGTATCTTGGGGAATGTGGATAGATCTAGGGTACTGTATCTTGGGGAATGTGGATAGATCTAGGGTACTGTATCTTGGGGAATGTGGATAGATCTAGGGTACTGTATCTTGGGGAATGTGGATAGATCTAGGGTACTGTATCTTGGGGAATGTGGATAGATCTAGGGTACTGTATCTTGGGGAATGTGGATAGATCTAGGGTACTGTATCTTGGGGAATGTGGATAGATCTAGGGTACTGTATCTTGGGGAATGTGGATAGATCTATAGTAAGAAAGATGTTGGCTGCCGCAGAAATTCACAATATATAATGGGGTAAAAAATATCAGGGATCAACACATTGTGTCACAGAAGAATGTACTCAATGATCAAGAAGAGAGAACATACGAAATGAAGAAATAAGGACTAAAGTGGGGGTTACATCAGTGCGATATTTCATCAGAAAACAGCAAGTTAAAAGGGTTTGGCCATATAACTATTTTACCAACTAACAGTATACCACAACAAGCAATGATGAACATACCAAATGGAAGCAGAGGAAGAGGCCGGTCACGTAAACGATGGACAGAGGGAATAGCAAAGTTCATGGGAATCTCGATATATGAAGCCCATAAACGGGCACTCCCCTGCTGTTTATGCTTCACCTCAACACCGCACTGTACAAAAGGAACAAGTTGAGATGAAATGAGATGAGATGAGAAAGAAATAACAGACATAATAAGTTTACTCCGTGGCAATAGTTTTACATTTAATAACTTCGCCTCGAAGACTTACATGAATAATTAATGATTTTGTCTGGACTGTACATGATTTCATCAATTTCTGTTTAGAATATTTAGTAGAGCATTGTTTAAATGGTTACCAGTTCTATTTGCGATTATGTAGGCTGGTTTCAGATTGCATGTGACTGTCTTCTTGTATGTTGCATTCTGTATTGCAAAATCGAAGGATTATAACGTGGGCTGTTTCTAGTAGTTTCACAATTGCACGGTGTCTACACAGGAGAGCTTCTATTACAGTGGTTCTCAACCGGTGGGGAATTCCCCCCCCCCCCCTGGGGGGATTTTAGGGTTTCAAGGGGGTTGGGGGTGGTATTAACATTATTTCAAGATCACGTCAATACAAGAACCGATTACTTGATATTGTTTTTCCCTCCAACTTTACGGTTCTGTACTTCTCGCCCTTCTGAAATTTATTTTATAACGTAAGTAGACCCGTAAATCACGTATTTTGTAGACGTCTAGATTTGTTCTAGTATGTGTTATTAAATTTAGCTTCCATGTTTACGTATACTGTGTAAAAAAAAAAAGGGGGGGGGGATTTATAGGGAGGAAATAAGAAAAAGGGGGGGGGGGGATGGCGTTCTGAAAATATGGTGAAGGGGTGCACTTGCCAAAAAAGGTTGAGAACCACTGTTCTAGTAGTTTCACAATTACACGGTGTCAACACGGGAATGTTACAGTAGTTAGACAATTACACGGTGCATATACGGAAATGCTTCTAGTAGTTTCACAATTACACGGTGTCAACACGGGAATGTTACAGTAGTTAGACAATTACACGGTGCATATACGGAAATGCTTCTAGTAGTTTCACAATTACGCGGTGGGTGTCTACACGGGAATGTTTACAGTAGTTTCACAATTACACGGTGCATATACGGAAATGCTTCTAGTAGTTTCACAATTACACGGTGCATATACGGAAATGCTTCTAGTAGTTTCACAATTACATGGTGTCTACACGGGAACGCAGTGACACCGTTACTTAAGTATCGGCACATCAGTACAGAAGTCAAGTTATCATCATCACGTGCCTCACAAGTAGTTTAGACTTTCGTGTCTCTCCACAGGTCACTGTCCTTGGTGTTCTGGTTCAATTTTATTGATGCTATTTCTGCATGCCATCGTCTTAGATCATTGAGCATAATTTCTCTTGATCCGTCTCTTCTGCTCACTACATCATCCCGAAGAACACTTTATCTGTAAACTCCACCCACCAATGAGTCAGTTAGTTGCATATCCTTTACATGACATCGCAGTCAACCCCAACATTTTTGGTTGGTTTTGATTTCTTGGTACGTTTACGTTCAGAAGTTTGCCATTGCTTTCTGAACGATCGGCACTAATACAATTTTATGAAAATACAACGCAAGGCCCCGGTTCGAATCCTCGGTTAGGTGTGGGATTTTTTTTTCTGTCGGGGGCAAAAAGAAAATCCTAACCTGCACAGTTCGCGGCGACTGCACTAGCCAGGCGGCCTTAATTCCTCAGGATCAAAGACATACCACCCCCCCCCCCTCCCTCGCCATACGCCGCAAGGTACTATTGGCAGTAAATGACAGTTAACAGTTTGACAACGCAAGGCGGTCTGTTGTCAAATCGCCCGCAGCTCTGTTGCAAGCGCGGTATGCGGGAGTACGAATTGCGTTCGTAAGTCCTTTGCCACATAGCTGGCTTTACTGAAAGACAACAAATAAAGTGGTTCGAACATTTTTGTGAGAATGAAGTCCTGTCGGCCACCGCTGTGTGTCTACAGTCCAAGCAGGTCTGTCTAAAGAGCTGAAGGAAGACACATAAACGGGTGGACAAATTCTATCAAGAACGTGAAGAACAAATAGAAACTCAGCGAAATCCTGGCAACACACTCGGTTGAAGTCTAGAAATTCACCTTTGACCCATCCCCCTGTCAACACTTCCCACCCCCGACTCTCTTTAGCAAGTAAAGACCAACAGACCTCGTCCGATGGAGATAGTAAATTATTAAACATAACAAAGTTCCATTACAGGAAACTAAACAGAACAAACTGCTAGAACCTGACACTAAATATAAACATCTTTTAACACATAATTATAAATAGGGACATCTGTTACTACAGTAAGTTAAATAGAAACATATGTTACTACAGTCAGCAATATAGAAACATCTGTTACTACGAAAATCTATTATAGAAACATCTGTTACTGCAGAAAGCTAAATATAAACATCTGTTACTACAGAAAGCTATATAGAAGCATTTGTTACTACAGAGCATGCTCAAGAAGATAGAGTTGGGGTAGGTCCGAAGAGAGTGGTTGCTGTCTCTGTAGCGGTCTCGGCTGGCAAAGATTAGTTTCATTTTCGTGCCAGGGCATGCGGGAGTACAAGGAAATGAGCGGGCTGACAAGCCCTCAGGTAAGGCTACTGTGGAGGGCGGACGCGCCATGGACCAGTTGACATTCTGAATGCTTTACGAGAAGTAAATCATTCGCAAGAACAAAATGATAACTGTGAATCTACAACCATAGTCAGGATGCGAGAATAGCAAGTTAAAAGAGGTGTGGCTAAACAAGAACACTACGCTGGAAGCCAAAGAAGATTGATAAACCAACACAGAACTGGTGTCGTGAACCGCTACACGCTACGGGATTTGCTGAGGAGGGGATCCGAGCAATTATAGACTGAATAGTTCGATGTGCAATGAGGATGATCTGTCGACTAACTAATTACCTAACTAGAACGTAATATAGAAACATTTGTTGCTATAGAAGGCTAAATAGAAACATACGTTACTATATAATGCTATATAGAAAACCTGCTACTACAAAAAAGCTATATAGAAATATCTGTTACTACAGAAAGCTATATAGAAACAAATGTTACCAAATAATTCTAAATAGAAACACCTGTTACTAGATAACGCTATTTAGACACATCATTTACTACAGATAGCTAAATATAAACATCTGTTACTATAGAAAGCTATACAGAAACATATGTTACTGCAGACAATTATATTAGAAAAATCTGTTAATACAAAAAGCTATATAGAAACATCTATTATACAGAAAGCTATATAGAAACATCTGTTACTACAGAAACCCATTTGGAAGCATATGTTACTACATAAATCTAAAAAGCAAGAGCTTTTACTACAGGAGAATAAAAATAAAAATATGTTAGTAGAGAAAAGTTAATATGAAGGGATACTACTACAGGATATTAAATAAGAAAGTTGTTGCTACAGGAAATTAATTTTTATCAAAGCCCTTACTACAAGAAACTAAATATATATACATCGATGTACTACAGGAAAGGGCACTCTTCCGAATTGCGGTCCCAAATAGATCCGCAGTGAATAGGTCAGGGGTAAGGGTTAGGGTCAGTGTTTAGTTAACAACTAACCCTAACCCTTAACCCCTGACCTATTCACTGCGGATCTATTTGGGACCGGAATTCGGAAGAGTGCCCAGGAAAGTAAATAGACAACACTTTTACTACAAGTAACTAAATGGAAGCAGATGCTACTACATGAGATTAAACAGAAATAGCAATGACTCCACTACACTAAACAGAAAAAGTTCTTACTTCGGAAACTAAATAGAGAAAACTTTTAACATAGGAAGTTAAATATAAATTTTTCAATACAGGAAACTAAATAAAGAAAACTGTTAACACAGGAAGCTAAAAAGAAACAGCTGTGGCTGAAGGAAGCTAATAGAAAAAGCTGTCAACACAGGAAATTAATTAAATATAGAAAATACTACAGTAAGCTGAAATGGAAAAGCCACATTACCACATTAAATTAACATAAAAATAAAATGACTCTATGTGAAACAAAATAGAACAACACATTATTGAAGATACTTAAACAGAGCAAGTTCGAAAAAAAAAAAAAAAAACGGCATAACAAATGAAACAAATCAATAGAATTTAGTAAATTCTCCTTATCCCGACGAAGATGTTTAATAAAAATGAAGGAATTTTTGTTTCGTTTATCTAAACTATGATATCACGACTTCCAGCATGGGATCGGGGTTGGAGGAGATAACGGCAGCGTTCCGATGGCTGGAGAACAGTTCAGTACGACATGTTGTGTTTGCACACCAGGTGCATACTGGAGAGTGAAGTGAATAAACAGGCTACAGCTATTAGACGATTCCCGCCAATTTCGTGCAAACAGAAAGACTTCGTTATAAATTTGTGATTACCGTGGGGATAACAAATCACCCTCATTCAAACAATATCAGTGACCACGTGTTTCAAATATTTCAAGCACACTGCAATGCATATATTCACTTTAATATGATATAATCATCATCATGGGCCATGCCGATAAACGTAGGCGTCATGTTTTGCCATCTCACGCGATTATCAGAGCTGTGAATCAGCTCAGTGTTCTTGTCTCGACCATACCACGTGGCCAAGCCATCCAGGTATTTACTTCTCTGCCGTCCCCTTGTTTTCTTCCCCTAAATCTTGCCAGTTGTCATCAAGTTCTCCAATTTATTTCTTATCATAACGTGTCCAACACAAAACTATGACTGTCTACGTCTAATTTCTCTAATTACTTTTCGGTTTTCATTTGTTTCTTGAAGGAATTATTCATTGGTTTTACTATCTGTCCATGGTATTCTTTGCATTTTCCTAAAAAGCCACATGTCCACAACCATCATATGTTTTTCAGCGTGTCTGCTCATTATCCACATTTGATATATGACTCATAAAGTATGCTATGTAAAGTAGAAACTGGTATGTCTCGCGTGGAGTGGCTTCCATCGCTCGAAAAGACGAATACCATGAGAATATCGTGGGTATTCTGTCAGGGGGAAGCGGGTATGCAAGGAAACGAACAGAGTAATAGATAGACTACGGCTGTTTTGGGAGGGAGGTTGGACTATGACAAGATTGAGGTAGTGCAGGCTCTCAGGGATCAAGTGGAAAATGCAGCAAAACAATCATAGGACCCACATTTGAAGAGGCTGACTTAAAGGATGGGATAGGGGTGAGTGAGGCACTGAACAAAACTAAACCCAATAAAGGTAAATAAAGTCGGACGTTCAGTGAGCCTGCTGGTGGTAGTATCGGCGTGGGAACTCTTCAATGGATACTGAATAAAAAAAAGGAGATGAAGCACGCGTGGGAAATACCCGAGTGCATTGATGTTGATTTTTAAAATTTCATATTTCATATAGTTGAATTTCAAGTACTGTTTCATATTTCATATAGTTGTATTTGAAGTACTGTTTCATATTTCACATAGTTGTATTTGAAGTACTGTTTCATATTTCATATAGTTGTATTTGAAGCAGTTTCATATTTCATATAGTTGTATTTAAAGTACTGTTTCATATTTCATATAGTTGTATTTGAAGTACTGTTTCATATTTCACATAGTTGTATTTGAAGTACTGTTTCATATTTCATAAAGTTGTATATGAAGCAGTTTCATATTTCATATAGTTGTATTTAAAGTACTGTTTCATATTTCATATAGTTGTATTTGAAGTACTGTTTCACATTTCATATAGTTGTATTTGAAGTACTATTTCATATTTCATATAGTTGTATTTGAAGTACTGTTTCATATCTCGTTTAGTTGTATTTGAAGTACTGATTCATATTTCATATAGTTGTATTTGAAGTAGTGTTTCATATTTCATATAGTTGTATTCATCGGTCTCTGTGGCTAAGGGCTTGCGAACGCAGGTTTGTGAGCCCGTATACCCGGGTTCGAAACACGGCGGTGCTGGTTTTTTCGAAAAAGGTATAGGGGCCGGTCGTTCAGAAAGCAATGGCAAACTACTGAACGTAACACTTGCCTAGTACATCAACAGCAGCTGAAAAAATGCTGGTGTTGACTGCAACGTCCCGTAAGGGATACGCAACACAATTTTTTTTTTTTTTTCACATGTCATATTATTATATGTGAAGTACTGTTTCATTTATTTAACAGGCTTTCGTGGTGACGGGGACAAATCTACAGTTAAATTTTGTGCGAAATTCTTGGTCTGACAGGCCTGAAGACCGGGTGCCCACTATGGAGTATGTTAATTTCGAACAAGAACCAGGCAAGGTAAGAAACAGTGTTTGCTACATTTGTACATCTCGTTTGGAATCGGATGGACAGCTTGGGCCTTCGCGCATGTACATGGTCACCCCCAGAAGGTGCCAGAGTATGGGTACGTAGTTTCAAATCACGCATCTACTACGTCCTCCACCACTTATCTTCCTGCGAGTGCCAAATTAGATTTCTGCCCTCATCTATTGTAAAGGTACGTGGTCACAGAATGTGGTTTGGGTATGTCCTCTTGCAATAGACGATCAGTTACAGACAAGCACCTCGTCTCCTTTGTTCAACCTTAGTGATTTCCCTGGTGGGCCCCCGGAGACCGGCCCATCGACTCTTCACTCCCGCATGTATCCGCATGATCTGGACAGTAAAGTCACGCCAGTTCAATGTTATTTATTAAAAACCAGTACAGGTCCACTTCCCACACTCTGAGACGCACTGGGTATGTAGTGCCAGCACCATGTTTATATAGAGAATTCGGCACTCGTGTCCATGAGGGAGCAACATTCTTTTAGACTATATATAGTTAGATAGTTAATTAATTAGTCGACAGATCATCCTCATTGCACATCGAACTGCGTCAGTAACTCCTTTGTCACGGAGCCGGCGCCAGTTATTATATGAAGGTGTACATTCTGATAAGGAGGTGCAAACTGTAATAGTGATTTTCACGTTGCAGTGGTGATCTACAAATTGTGATAGTGATGTGTGAGTTGTGATAGTGGCGTACAAATTGTGATAGTGATGTACGCTTTGTGATAGTGATGTACCAGCTCTTATAGTCGTCAGCAAATTGTGATAGTGATGTGTAAGTTGTGATAGTGGTGTACAAATTGTGATATTGATGTACGCCTTGTGATAGTGATGTACGCTTTGTGATAGTGATGTACAAGCTCTTATAGTCGTCAGCAAATTGTGATAGTGACGTGTAAGTTGTGATAGTCGTGTACAAATTGTGATAGTGATGTACGAGTTGTGATAGTGATGTACGAGTTGTGATAGTGATGTACAAATTGTGATAGTGATGTACGAGTTGTGATAGTGATGTACGAGTTGTGATAGTGATGTACGAGTTGTGATAGCGATGTACGAATTGTGATAGTGATTACAAGCTCTTATAGTCGTCAGCAAATTGTGATAGTGATGTGTCAGTTGTGATAGTGGTGTACAAATTGTGATAGTGATGTACGAGTTGTGATAGTGATGTACGAGTTGTGATAGTGATGTACAAGCTCTTATAGTCGTCAGCAAATTGTGATAGTGATGTGTAAGTTGTGATAGCGGTGTGCACATTGTGATAGTGATGTATGCTTTGTAATAGTGATGTACAAGCTCTTATAGTCGTCAGCAAATCTTGATAGTGATGTGTAAGTTATGGTAGTAGTGTACAAATTTTGATATTGATGTACGCCTTGTGATAGTGATGTACGCTTTGTGATAGTGAGGTACAAGCTCTTATAGTCGTCAGCAAATTGTGATAGTGATGTATATTGATGAAAGAGTTCACACTGTACGTTATAAATCACTCAGCAGTTGCAAATCAAAAGAACAGGACGAATATGCCGCTGCCCGGGCCAAATTTCAAACAGTAGAATATTTATAACATGTGTGATTTTGACATGCACATTGTTAGATCTTCGCCGGTGTTACGGAGTGTCTGCACTGAGCGGGAATAACCAAACAAATAAAGCCAATGTATACGTTCTTACAGAACTGTAATAGTTTCCATAGAGTTCTTTGCAAAAAAGAAAAAATAAAGGTATAAAAGGCAAGGTGATCGACTTCATTGCACCGGGTTTTTATCCCACAAGGCTGTGTCTCTTTCCGCATGGTGATCTGCCGAAAGAGTGGCACAAAGCACGAACTCCGTAGCTTCAGCGACGATCCCCAGGAGTCTTGGAGAAAATTGTGCTCGAGAACCGAACGACGTTGCCCGGAATCGAACTCACAACCTTCGGAGCGCGAGGCAAGCAACGTTACCACTTCGCCAACGAGACTCCGTATTTACTATCAAAAGTGGACTAATGTAATTTTCCCGGTGACTTGTGTCGTGAAATGCATGTTCGGAAAAATAGCGGCCGGCCGGCCGCTGAACTAACTGGGTTGAATTATGCAGTAATGTGTAGCTGCTGGTTTTCTAGTGACTGCAGCTTCCATCGACGATGAACTGTATTTTTAGTGGCTGACTTTTGTGATGGCATTCTGGCAGCAGTATTATGCATGGTATACCTGTGCGGGCTGTTGGTTTGTCGAGACCCCTGTCTGTTCCACTGTTCACACGAGGTTGTGAGGAGCATGTTGTGTGATATTAACTAGCACAACAACACAGCATAATGGGGCGACCCTTTGCCATGAAGTTAGAACCGCAATTAACTAACTAATTTTCCCGATTTGTTAACTCGTTGCTATTTTGTGTTAACCTCATCCTGGCTTGGCATAGTCGAAGATATCTCAGATAGAGCAGACACATTCTCCCGCATTTATGATCTAAGGCGTGCACAGTTAAACGGTGAATTGAACTTATAACAGTGTGCATAAATCACTCACAGAGTTGAACAACTGGAATAACACGGGGACAGCACAGAAGACATAAACAAAAGTACATTTCTCTGCATCTCATCAGGGACATACCGGAGAGTCAAATATCATCATCATCATCATCATCATCATCATCATCATCATCATCATCATCATCATCATCATCGTTATGTGCCATCCCGGTAAGCGTGGGCGGTCATATTTCGCCATCTTATACGATCACCAGAGTCGTGGATCAGCTCTGTTTTATTATCTCGACCATGTTACATGGCCTAGCCATCCAGATATTTTCTTCTCTGCCTTCCCCTTGTTCTTTTCCGCTCTATGTTGCCAGTTGTCACCAAGTTCTCTACTTTTTTTCCCAGAACGTGTCCAAATATTGTGACTGTCTACATATAACTTCTCTGATCAGTTTACGGTTGTAATGTGAGTCTCGTATAAGTGAATGTGATCAACATAGAACAATTGGTGTAGTGGGCCACATCACAATGATTTTGCTACGGTTGTAATGTGAGTCTCGTATAAGTGAATGTAATCAACATAGAACAATTGGTGTAGTGGGCCACATCATAATGATTTTGCTACGAAGTGTCATGCAAAGAGAGGAAGAAAGTGCAACCTGAGATAGGGGAAGAACAATGTGGGTTTGTGGAAGGAAAGGGTACAGTGAATGCTGTGTATATGCTGGTGATCGAGTAAAATGGCGAGTCATGACCGCCCACGCTTTCCGGCATGGCGCATGATTGATTGATAAGTAAATAAAGAGGTTCTAGCAATTAAGCTATTCCAACCAATTTTGTGCAGACAGAAAGGCTTCGTTTTCAACTTGTGATTACCGTGGGTGATATTTTAGGCAGACAGAAAGGCTTCGTTTTCAACTTGTGATTACCGATGGTGTAACAAATTCCCACCATTTGAGCAATATCAATGACTATGTGTTTCAAATATTTTAGGCACACTATAATTCCTTTATTCACTTCTTGTGATAATATAACACTGCAATATGCACCTGACGAAATGTATAGACATATGACAGGCAATCGTGCAACAGGCAATCGTGCAACAGACAATCGTGCAACAGACAATCGTGCAACCTTTTTGTTTATGACCTCTATGTTAAATAACGTAAGACACGATAAGAAAACTAATATCTGAAATAACATGAAACACAACAGGTAACGTAATATAAGAAATAAACAGCAAAATAATACGAGAATTTTCATTATCCGAAGCAATGTCTGGTTAGTTATTTCAGTGGCAGCAACGGCTTTCCGGACCATATATAGACGAATGCGCGTCAGGATGTTCGATGCTGTGCTTGTCAAACTATTAGACCTAAGAGGAGAAATGTAATGCTGTTTGATTACCGATACTTGTAATATTCATCGGATATACACCGCTTGTAATATCCTTTACAGGACGTCGCAGTTATCATCAGCATATTTTGCTATTGTGATCTCTTTGCAAGTTTACATTCAGTAGTTTGTCATTGCTTTCTGAACGAACAGCACCCATACAATTTCGTAAAAAACCAACGCAAGGCCCTCAGCTGTCTTTCGAACGCGAATATGCGAGATTACGAACTGTGTCCGTAACCTCATCGCCACGGAGCAGGCATCACTTGCAATACTCATCGGATGTGCATTCCTATGCTCCATTTATGGGTGGAAGAAGAAGAAGAAGAAGAAGAAGAAGAAGAAGAAGAAGAAGAAGAAGAAGAAGAAGAAGAAGAAGAAGAAGAAGAAGAAGACGAAGGAACAGATTAAGAAGAAGAAGAAGAAGAAGAAGAAGAAGAAGAAGAAGAAGAAGAAGAAGAAGAAGAAGAAGAAGAAGAAGAAGAAGGAGGAGGAGGAGGAGGAGGAGGAGGAGGAGGAGCAGGAGGAAGAAGAAGAAGAAGAAGAAGAAGAAGAAGAAGAAGAAGAAGAAGAAGAAGAATTGTATATTATGTATGTCTTAATCTGACCTCAAGATAGCCTAGTTATCAGAGACATGGTATTTCTCTTTGTGTCCAACAACAGGTTCATTTGAAATCTCAGTTTATTCTCAACGGAGTCTGTGTCGTCTGGAAAGGCTGGCTGGATTTGGTACGGCTAGACGGTGTCGGGTGCCTGGAATTTGATGAGGAGCGAGCTGAGGTGAGTGCAGGAATGTAGATTGTGGTTGTCTCCAGATTGTGTAACTCATAAACTTTACCTGGCCGGATTCCGGTTAGTTGTCGATAACCCAAATTGGAGCATATCCGGTAATTGTTTGCTAACGAAAATAGGAGCACATCGGATTATTATTGAATAACTCACACGGAAGCACTTGCCGTTATTGCTGGATAACTCAAGTGAGAGCATTTCCGGTGGTATTCAGCTTCTTCTTTGGGTCATTCAGTGCACCCACAGCTTGTCTATCATATAGTGCACCCATAGCTTGTCTATCATCTAGTGCACACACAGAATGTCTATCATCTAGTGCACCCACAGCTTGTCTATCATCTAGTGCACCCACATCTTATCTATCATCTAGTGCACCCACAGCTTGTCTATCATCTATTGCACCCACATCCTATCTATCATCTAGTGCACCCACAGCTTGTCTATCATCTAGTGCACCCACATCTTGTCTATCATCTAGTGCACCCACAGCTTGTCTATCATCTAGTGCACCCACATCTTGTCTATCATCTAGTGCACCCACAGCTTGTCTATCATCTAGTGCACCCACATCTTGTCTATCATCTAGTGCACCCACAGCTTGTCTATCATCTAGTGCACCCATATCTAGTGCACCCATATCTTATCTATCATCTAGTGCACCCACATATTGTCTATCATCTAGTGCACCCACATCCTATTTATCATCTAGTGCACCCACAGCTTGTCTATCATCTAGTGCACCCACATCTTGTCTATCATCTAATGCACCCATATCTTGTCTATCATCTAGTGCACCCACATCTTATCTATCATCTAGTGCACCCACATCTTGTCTATCATCTAGTGCACCTACATCTTGTCTATCATCTAGTGCACCCACATCTTATCTATCATCTAGTGTACCCACATCTTGTCTATCATCTAGTGCACCCACATCCTATCTATCATCTAGTGCACCCACATCTTGTCTATCATCTATTGCACCCACATCTTGTCTATCATCTAGTGCACCCACATCTTATCTATCATCTAGTGCACCCACATCTTGTCTATCATCTAGTGCACTCACATCTTGTCTATAATCTAGTGCACCCACATCTTATCTATCATCTAGTGCACCCACATCTTGTCTATCATCTAGTGCACCCACAGCTTGTCTATCATCTAGTGCACACACAGCTTGTATATCATCTATGATCTACATGCAAACACAGCTTGTCTATTATCTACTGAACACATAGCTTGTTTCTCATCTAATGCACCCACAGCTTGTGTATCATCTAGTGTGCACACAGCTTGTCTATCATCTAGTGCACCCACATCTTATCTATCATCTAGTGCACCCATAACTTGCCTATCATCTACGTGCACACACAGTTTGTCTCTCTTCTAATGCACCAACAGAATGTGTAACATCTAGTATGCACACAGCTTGTCTATCATCTAGTGCACTCACAGCTTGTCTATCATCTAGTGCACCCATAATTTGTCTATCTTCTAGTGAACCTAAAGCTTCTCTGTCATCTAGTGCACACACTTATCTATCATCTAGCGCACCCACAGCTTCTCTATCATCTAGTGCACCGACAGCTTGGCTATAATCTACTGCATACATGGCTTATCTGTCTTCTAGTGCACACATCTTGTCTATCATCTATGTGTACACACAGCTTGTCTATCATCTAGTGCACCCACAATTTGTGTATCATCTAGTGCACCCACAGCTTGTCTATCATATAGTGCACCCACAGCTTGTCTATCATCTAGTGCACCCACAGCTTGTCTATCATCTAGTGCACCCACAGCTTGTCTATCATCTAGTGCACCCACAGCTTGTCTATCATCTAGTGCACCCACAATTTGTGTATCATCTAGTGCACCCACAGCTTGTCTATCATATAGTGCACCCACAGCTTGTCTATCATCTAGTGCACCCACAGCTTGTCTATCATCTAGTGCACCCACAGCTTGTCTATCATCTAGTGCACCCACAGCTTGTCTATCATCTAGTGCACACACAATTTGTGTATCATCTAGTGCACCCACAGCTTGTCTATCATCTAGTGCACTCACAGCTTGTCTATCATCTAGTGCACCCACAATTTGTGTATCATCTAGTGCACCCACAGCTTGTCTATCATCTAGTGCACACACAACTTGTCTATCATCTAGTGCACACACAGCTTGTCTATCATCTAGTGCACCCACAATTTGTGTATCATCTAGTGCACCCACAGCTTATCTATCATCCACCTGCACCTACAGCTTGTCTATCACATAGTCCACCCACATCTTATTTGTCATGCAGTGCACACACAGCTTGTCTATCATATAATGCACCCCAGCTTGTCTATCATCTACGTGCACCTACAGCTTTTCTGTCACCTAGTGCACCCGCATCTTATCTATCATCTAGTGCACATATCTTGTCTATCATCTATAGCACCCACAGCTTGTCTATATCTAATGCACACAGAGTTTGTCTATTATCTAGTGCACCCACATCTTATCTATCATCTAGTGCATCCACATCTTATCTACCATCTAGTGCATCCACATCTTATCTATCATCTAGTGTACACACATCTTGTCTATCATCTAGAGCAAACACGGCTTGTCTATATCTAATGCACACATAGCTTGTCTATTATCTAGTGCACCCACATCTTATCTATTATCTAGTGCACCCACATCTTATCTATCATCTAGTGCATCCACATCTTGTCTATCATCTAGTGCACCCACAGCTTATCTGTCATCTAGTGCGCACATCTTGTCTATCATCTAAAGCACCCACGGCTTGTCTATATCTAATGCACACATAGCTTGTCTATTATCTAGTGCACCCACATCTTATCTATTATCTAGTGCACCCACATCTTATCTATCATCTAGTGCATCCACATCTTGTCTATCATCTAGTGCACACACAGCTTATCTGTCATCTAGCGCACACAGCTTATCTGTCATCTAGTGCATACACAGCTTATCTGTCATCTAGTGCACACACAAGCTTGTCTATTATTTAGTGCACTCACAGCTTGTCTTTCATCTAGTGCATCCATAGCTAAAGATGTGGGCCGTATTGTCCCACAGCCTTCTGTCTATCATTTCCGAAACATATCTGTACATGCATAATATTATGTTGTACAGCAGCTTCTGTCTAGATCCTCTCTTGACTAACTTTCCACCAACCCTTCCGTTATCTCGTCTAATCTTTTTGTTATCCCGTTCAAACACAGAGTTGTCCCTTCTAGCTTTCTTACTATCTCGTTCAAACTTACAGTTGTCCTCTCCTGCCTTCCTACTATCCCGTTTAAACATACAATTGTCCTCTCCTGCCTTCCTACTATCCCCTTCAAACTTACAGTTGTCCTCTCCTGCCTTCCTACTATCCCCTTCAAACTTACAGTTGTCCTCTCCTGCCTCCCTACTATCCCCTTCAAACTTACAGTTGTCCTCTCCTGCCTCCCTACTATCCCGTTCAAACTTACAGTTGTCCTCTCCAGCCTTCCTACTATCCCGTCCAAACGTAGTTCTCTTCAGCCTTCCAACTGTGCCGCCCACGCTTCCAATTGTTCCTTCCAGCCTTTCCGTTTTAGCTTCCTCTTGTCATGTCCAACTAGGCTGTTGCCCCGTCCTAACCTCCTTCTTATCCCGTCCAACCTTCCTGTTGTCACACTTTCTACTTTACCCACTTCTCGCAATGACGTCCAGCGAATGTGAACGGTCTATTTGTGACAAGAATAATGCGTCTTCTTTGTGAGTAAGTTACAGACGTATCTTCGTCTTCTTCGGATTCCTGGTCAGAAGCTGACAATGGGAATCATGACATTCCAATTTTCTGTGTCAGTTGATATTTTAATGAAGTTGGTGTTGAGTATATCAGAATTTGTTAACAGCCTATTCAAACTTTCTACATACATTTCCAATGAATGTTAGACGGGCATGCGTGCCTAAATCTGAACCCTTTGAAAATAAAGTTTGTTGGTTAGTTCGTTCTCATCCATGGTTTGTCTTGTGGATTATTTTCTCACATAAGGCGAATTTCTCTGCTCCACATCGTCTGTTGTGATGCCCCATGCATTTCTTTGTTTTGTGCTTATGGTTCTGATATGCGATCCAGTGAGACCTATAGCCGGCAGTATCGCAGCACTTGTTTTCTTATCTGTCCAAGATTTTCTGTGTGTTCTTCTCTGTCCAAGATGTTCTGTGTGTTCTTCTCTGTCCAAGATGTTCTGTGTGTTCTTCTCTGTCCAAGATGTTCTGTGTTTTCTTCTCTGTCCAAGATGTTCTGTGTGTTCTTCTCTGTCCAAGATGTTCTGTGTGTTCTTCTCTGTCCAAGATGTTCTGTGTGTTCTTCTCTGTCCAAGATGTTCTGTGTGTTCTTCTCTGTCCAAGATGTTCTGTGTGTTCTTCCCTGTCCAAGATGTTCTGCGTGTTATCTGTCCAAAATGTTCTGTGTTCTTCTCTGTCCGAGATGTTTTGCGTGTTCTGTCCAAAATGTTCTGTGTGTTCTTCTCTGTCCAAGATTTTCTGTGTGTTCTTCTCTGTCCAAGATGTTCTGTGTGTTCTTCTCTGTCCAAGATGTTCTGTGTGTTCTTCCCTGTCCAAGATGTTCTGTGTGTTCTTCTCGGTCCAAGATGTTCTGTGTGTTCTTCTCTGTCCAAGATGTTCTGTGTGTTCTTCTCTGTCCAAGATGTTCTGTGTGTTCTTCTCTGTCCAAGATGTTCTGTGTGTTCTTCTCTAGTCCAAGATGTTCTGTGTGTTCTTCTCTGTCCAAGATGTTCTGTGTGTTCTTCTCTGTCCAAGATGTTCTGCGTGTTCTCTGTCCAAAATGTTCTGTGTGTTCTTCTCTATCCAAAATGTTCTGTGTGTTCTTCTCTGTCCAAGATGTTCTGTGTTTTCTCTGTCCAAGATGTTCTGTGTGCTCTTCTCTGTCCAAGATGTTCTGTGTGTTCTTCTCTGTCCAAGATGTTCTGTGTGTTCTTCTCTGTCCAAGATGTTCTGTGTGTTCTTCTCTGTCCAAGATGTTCTGTGTGTTCTTCTCTGTCCAAGATGTTCTGCGTGTTCTTCTCTATCCAAAATGTTCTGTGTGTTCTTCTCTGTCCAAGATGTTCTGTGTTTTCCCTGTCCAAGATGTTCTGTGTTCTTCTCTGTCCAAGATGTTCTGTGTGTTCTTCTCTGTCCAAGATGTTCTGCGTGTTCTCTGTCCAAAATGTTCTGTGTGTTCTTCTCTATCCAAAATGTTCTGTGTGTTCTTCTCTGTCCAAGATGTTCTGTGTTTTCTCTGTCCAAGATGTTCTGTGTGCTCTTCTCTGTCCAAGATGTTCTGTGTGCTCTTCTCTGTCCAAGATGTTCTGACAACTGTTATCAAACCCCACATGTCAATATCCTCCAACTTTTCCACAATTGTATTACTTCACTGGTTAAGTTCTTTGGGTGTAATCGTCTTAAGCGACTTCTCATATCTGCCATGGACTTATATCGCCTAAGTGTTTAGGTTAGTCGATGGATCAACATCATGACACACGAGTGTAACCCATAAATGCTCCGTTCTACTCCTAACTCAAGCCCGAGTCCGGAGAATCTCAGCTCAGTGCACGAACTCCGTAGCACCGGCGAGGATCCTGAAATACTTTGGGTAGATTTTTAACTCGAAATTTTTCCCGGGCAGCGCCGTTAGGCTACTCTTTTCGATTGCCAACTGCCAAGGGATGTTTTACGTGCGCAACAATACACACGGGCGCCCGATCTCACTACCCGGAGACCAGTGGAAATTTGTATTACTAGATGTCCACGTGAAAAAATCCCGGCTCTCACCGGGGCTTAAACCCGGGACCTCCATCACTCGAGACCACTCAGTCCCCTAAATGCATGTCTGATACCTTAATATATACTTCCGTGAGTAACGTGACGTGCGCGAGAATTGGTAGCGGTTCTCTCCGCGTCGGTAACTTATGGGGTATGTGAGCCGGCGCTCAGAAAGCAATGGCAAACTACTGAGCGTAATCTTGCCAAGAAATCAACAATCAGCTGAAAGATGCTGATGTTGACAGCGATGTCCTGTAAAGGATATGCGAACAAAAAGAAAAATACCTTAATAACAATGGTTAAATCATAACTGTAAGATTTCTTCCCACTTTCCGACATTAATTTTGTGGTTTGTCCAAATCTAGTGTTTATTTGGCACTATATCTGCTATGTCAAGGGTTCGCATTCACACAGAACAGCCGAGACAACTTTTCGGTATGCACAATTTTATACACCTCTACAGTTCTAAACTGGTTGTGTTAACCAAGCAAGGTCAAATAACCAGCATACAGTAACCTCGTACCACATTAACGTAACCTACACTGTATTCATTACGGACTCAAGGAATATGATTAGTAAGGTGGAGAAAGGAATGTTTCGTGTGGAATGGCCCACCTCGCTTCAGAGGTCACAGATTGTGAGAATTGTGTGGACTTTTTGCCCTGGTCATGTGGGAATGCGGGGGGGGGGGGGGGGGGGGGGGGGAATGAACAGGCTGGTAGGCTGGCAGGGAATGCACCTCTTGGTGGTAGATTAACTATGGACAATGTAGAGATGGTTGCGCGCCTGTGGGACCAGGTGGAGAAGAGATTGAGAACCCGTATGTGGAAAGAATGAGATTGCGGGGGATCGGCAGGGGTTCTGTGGAAGAATCTCGAAACTGAGATTTTTTAAAATGATGTCGTACCTCCGCATATTACGTTCGAAACACAGCTGCGGGCGATTTGGAAGCAGACCGCCTTGCATTGGTTTCTAATACAAAGGTATGAGTGCGAGTCGTTTAGAAAGTAATGGCAAAATACTGAACGTAAACGTGCCAAGAAATCACAAACAGCCAACAATGCTGGAGTTGACTGCGACGCCCTGTACATGTTATGCAACTAACTAACGGTAGTTCAACAGTTGCTTGTTAAGTGTCGTAACTTATACACAAAGAACACGAGTATGTGTGTGTATTTGTTGTCGTTATGTTAGTTTCATATAAGGACAGATCGACTAATTGCTGGTCATGTCATGGTTTTTCATAGCTGCAAGTTTGGCTGTAAACCGTGGTTATTGAGCGCAACAGACACAACAAGCTGATGAAAGAGTCACGGAGGTTGAGTAGTCCAGCAGTGACAGTCTCACGATTCAGTGTATCGATCATGCAACACAGTCAAGGTCAACTCTGAGAATATCGACACCATAGACCTGCGTGTTAGACTTAACTACGAGTACCATACAAGCCACCATGTCTGACTACTTAATGTCGCTTGAACTTCTTTCTCGTTGAAAGTCATACAGATCTGTGATGTTTTTTTCCCCCTTGCAATTTGTAGTTATTTCTAGTGTGCTAGAAAAGACAGAATACAAGATTTGGAAACTTAAACACCTACATAACAAAACAGTTGTGGAAGTATAGATAAAAAAAGGTTTGATATACTATTAAATGTATAACATCTATACACACCATCTCAATATTAATAGTGAACAAGAAAGACAACCAAATAAACTGAATAAATAAAAGAAATAAAAAAGAGAGTTATTTCCCTTTGTTTCAGCTTAGTTTTTCTTTCCCCTTGCAATCTGTTTCTGTAACATTTCACAAGAAATATTGTTTCTATGTCTTTATTTATTTCAAACTTTATGCTGAGACTATCATCTGTAATAGTGATTTAGAAACAAAAACTAAATATGACGGGTAGCATTTGTAACAGCAAAGATACAATGTTAACAAAGAAAATTGTGGACCATATTTCAAATTACAGGTCAAGTTCATTTCTGCTGTAAGGTCATAGGTTTGTTATGCACCAACACAAATAATCTAACGCAATTACAGTCCATATGTTGAACTTTTCCAGCTCGCCATGCGTTTTATTTTAGTCTGCATCATGTCAGCTAGCAAGATGGATTGAAGTGGCTTTGTCTCAGAATGGTTAGCTTTTTTTTTAAAACTGCCCTAACAAAAAATAAAAAAGACCTTTGTAAAACCTTCCTCCTTTCGAGCCATCCATCTGCTTAAAATTTAACAGAGTTGAAAAAGATTAACATCAACAGTGCACAAACTTCAAACAAAGATTTGCCAGAAGGAAACTAGAAGAAAGACTCAAGAAAGTTGGCCCCAGTCAAGTGTTAGGCTTATGTTGTCCATTCATCTCTGTTACATGCATAGCTGATTCTGAGGCCTGCCAGCAACTTGCACTTGTAAGAGACAATGGGGGCCAGAAAGACAAAGGAAAAAATCAATATTTACTGGGGTACATGTTTCTTGCTCAGCTGTCTTACACTCTTGCCAGCTTTCATGAAAATGGCTTTGAGATTTTTGCTGTGAACAAATGGCCTGTTTCCTTAGAGGCACACATGCACATGCAAGATGGCACCTTTCGTAGCTTGTCTGTGATCTTTACAAAACTGAATCCAATTAAGATTTTCTTTATTCACACTCTTCAAGAACTGCAGCTGATTATAAACACTCCTTTCATCATTTCATAGTTTCAGATGGAAGAAAATGCTTTCATGAAGTGAGTATTCTTTGAGGCTGGGCTGTCCTGCTCAGCTGTTAATCGCCACCGATGGAGTCTAATAACGGAGCACACATCATTTCCATCATTTTAATTACAGACAAAAGGCCAGGTGATTTACATGATTGCAAAATTCATCCTGGCATGTTGTTTTCAGATGCTATTATTGGACCAAACTCTCCGCTGACTGCTTCCAGAGAACCAGCAGGCGGGATGACTCAAACCCAGCAGGGGCCACCACCTGGGCCAGCAGAAGGGGCAGGAAGCATCTTACATGCAGCCTTTCTTCTAATTGTACAATTAATTTCATAAAAAATTTTAAACATAAATGCACACACCTCAACCCTCAATTTTGTGATTATTATCAGCAAAGAGAACAGATGTCAGCTGGCAACTCATAGAAGAAACCACTGTATGGCACATGACCTGGCTGTAGCACTTTGTTTTCTCATCTGCATTTGCTTCCTTCTTTTTGTGTTTGTTTTTTGAAAGAAAATAACCTGCTGTGTTACATTTCTGTTTGCAGATTGAGGATTCATTACTGCGAGAGCAAATTGAAGAGAACAAAAGACGAGTGCAAGAGTTTGAAGAAAGGCGAAGACAGAGGCAGTTAGAGCAACAGCGGCAAGCAGCATCAGAAGCAGAGGTAGTTGCTGCATTGTTGTTTATCTCACAGTCACCACAGAGACACCACATGTCCACTCATGACTTTTGCTAGAAATGTATAGGTTTCTTCACATTTGTTTTAATTGGTGCCAACTTTCTTGTTATTCCTAGTAACAATTTAATATCAGCTCACAATATTAGACCTATTTGATCTAATCTTGTAACTTACTAGTTATCTAGTAATATTTTGTTTTAAAAGGTTAAAAACTTTTCTAATCTCGTTAATATTTCCGGGCTTAATCCTAAAATGACATTACTTATATAATCTCAAATAGAAATCATAACTAACTTAATCTCATTTTCTAAAGTCAATATTCACCTAATCTCATTATAAAATGCAGAACATTTCTAATCTCATTTAAATTTACAGGATTTATTCATTTAAATTGTTAAAATTCAGTACTTATTCTCAGTTTGAACAATACTGGGCATTTCCTACTCTCATACAAATTTGTTATATTCAGTATATAATTCTGATCCTTATGTGTACAAGTCTGAACTTATTGTTCATATTATAGTAGGAACCCTCCTTTAGAGAATAAATAAACAAATGAGCAAATTTAAATAAAATGAACAACTGTTTAGAACAGCTACTCATGACAAAGCTATTTTCAATGTGAGTTGAAAGCTGATGTATACTTTCAGAAAGTTATATTTCTTGCTAACTGAAAGCTTTAATTCATGCTGAGAGTTGTGATCCAGGCTAACTAAAAGCTTAAATCAATTATGGAAGCTGTGATTCATGCTAATTGAAAGCTATAATCCATGCTAACTGAAAGCTGTTATCCATGCTAATTGAAAGCTGTGATCTATTCATGCTAACTGAAAGCTATGATCTATTCATGCTAGCTGTGATCCATGCTAACTGAAAGCTGTGATCTATTCATGCTAGCTGTGATCCATGCTAATTGAAAGCTGTGATCCATACTAACTGAAAGCTGTTACCTTTGCTAAATGAAAGCTGTGATCTATTCATGCTAGCTGTGATCCATGCTAACTGAAAGCTGTGATCAATGCTAACTGAAAGCTGTGATCCATACTAACCAGAAGCTGTAATTCATGCTAACTGCTATAATACATTCTAACTGAAAACAGTGATCCAAGCTGTAAGCTGTGATCCCTGCTGAAATTTGAGATCCATGCTGAAAGTTGTGATTTACACTGAAAGCTGTCATCCATTCTGAAAGTTGCGATCCATTCTGAAAGCTGAGATCCATCCTAAACATGTTGTGATCCATACTAATTCACAAGTCGTGAAAAATGAAAGCTGATTTACTGCAAGCTGATTCGTGCTAAAAGCTGTGATATGCCATGCCAATGATTGCTGTAGCAATATTATATAAAATCTGTGATCCATGTGGTTGAACACTACAATCTACTCTGTTAAAAGTTATATTTAGCCTACAGATAGTCTACCTTGTAAGATATTTGTACACCCCACTCCGCTTCACCCCCTGGAAAAAAAAATCTATTGCTTTTGTTAGACACATATACACTACTTGGAGGAGGGGAGGTGTAGTGGTATAGTAATTAAAGCACTTGCTTGCCAAGACAATGGTTTGTGATTAAACCCCAGCAGATGCAGGACATATTTTTCATCCAGTACATTTCTGGAGTAACAATGGCTGCCAGACAACTTTCAGAGTTGTCTGGGAATTATCTGGAAAGGAAAAGTGATGAGGAAGGAAACTGACCACCTCACCTCATATATCATGGCCTAGAATATGTGTATATATGTCATTTGGAACGAGAAAAAGGGTGTTGAAGTGCTACATAGAACCTGTACTTTTGTATGGATGTGAAGCTTGGACAATGAGCAGACAAGCTGAAAAACATCTGATGGCCGTGGAAATGTGGTTTTTGAGGAAAATGCAAAGAATACTATGGAAAGACAGAAAACCATTCACCAAGTCCTACAAGACACAAATGTAAATTGTAAACTGATTAGAGAAATTAGACGTAGACAGTTAAAATTTTTTGGACATGTTATGAGAAGAAATAAATTGGAGAACTTGGTGACAACTGGCAAGATTGAGGGGAAAAAGAACAAGGAGAAGATAGAGAAGTAATCTCCTGAATGGCTTGGCCATGTGATATGGTCGAGACAAGAATACAGCGCTGATTCACGACTCAGGTAATTGTGTGAGATTGCAAAACGTGACCGTCCATGCTTATCAGCATGGCACATGATGATGATGAAAATATGTAAAAGAACTAACACTAAGTCCAACAGCAGCACTTTCAAGTGATTTTATATGTGATTTATGCATGAAATAACTTACACAAAACTATATTCAAGGGGCAATCACTCACATGGAGTAATAAAGGTAACAATATATTCAAGAGGCAATCACTCACATGGAGTAATAAAGTAAAAATATATACTGGCCCCTCTAGTCCCTTTATAATCAGTCTGTATGACTTAAGGGATAGTGAGTGCTGTGTCATAATTCCCCAACATACCAAGTTGAGGGTTCAAAATCAACCATGAGTGATTTGGAAGCAAATTGCTTTGTATTGATTTCTGTGGTATGTCACATCAACAGCAATGGCAAACTACTGAACTAAAATTGCCCAGTAAATCATAAACAGTCAATAAATTCTGGGGTTGATTGTAGTGTTGTGTAAAGGACATGTGACTAGCTTTAACAATTCCTTTGTAAAAAATTTTGCTGTTGAAATAACAGAAAACAAAAGCAAATGTTATCAGTGGTGGTATATGTGGTGTCATTTTATGTTGTAAATTTGTTTCCTAGATTTTACAAATTGCTTGGACTTTTAGTACACACACTCAAAACCCCGCCATTTTATACACATATTTTTGGGAATACATTTCCGGTCATAATTTTCAGTTGTAATTTAAAGCTCATTGTTTCACGTCAATTTATAACTGAACATATGTTAGCATATAGAGAAAGTCAGGTCTTAGTTAAATACGACCGAGTTACTGTATGACAGTACACAATATTACCTTCTTTCTGTTAGTGCAGAATGTTGGGCTGCGCTCACAAAACTCAACATCCCACATTGTGTCAACAGCTTTGGGCTGAGGAGTGCAATTGGAAGGGTACATGCCTTAATCTGGTGCGAGAAAATACAACCTAAAGACTAAATGCATTGGCAGGGCAGACCAGACCCTAAGCCTTGGTTGGCAGCTGGTCAAGGATTGAATCTCTGGCAGGCAGACAGCTAGAGAAATGCTTTGCTGATCCGGCAGCTGCTGTAGCTGGCCGTGATCCAAGCATATTGGATTATTGGTGTGACCTTTCCTCTGCAGCAAACTAGGCAAGCTGAGACAGGGATCATGCTGCATGGGCACCACATGGTTTCTAAATACAGCCCTGGCTTTGAGCTATGAGGTATAACTCCATTTTACAAACTACTGTTTATCAAGATGGCAAGGTGCGAGTCAGCTCATAGATTACTAGAAATGACTTGTAGAAATACTAGAGTGGAATATGAGTTGTATATTTTATTTAATCTGAACTTTTAGAGTAAAAATCTAGAAGTATTCTATGTGAGATTTAGTAAATTTGGGGTAATTTTTATTGCTACGCACTTCTGGGGGTGCAGAGTTCAGTAGGAGTTAGAATGTGTAAATATTTTAACACTTTTGTTTTATTTCATTATGTGTGATTTCATCACTCAGGCTGGATTTTGTGGTGGTGCTAAAACATCTGTTACAATTAAATTATACATTTTGCTATTTAATCAACAAATTGCTCAATACAACGTATTCCCTTTGTAAATGTAAACACAGAAGTCATAAACAAAATTTTGCCAGATTTCGTGCCTGACATAATTTGCTGCAATATGTTAGGTGCATACTGCGGAGTTATATTTCATATGAAGTGAATAAATGAATAATACTTTGGCTGAAATATTAAGCACATAGTCAGTGATATTGTTAACATGTGGAGTATGTTGTCCCTATGGTAGTAACAGATTTACAAGGAAGTCCTTTTGTTTGCTAGCAATTATCAATTTAGTGATCCAGCCTTTGCTATGCAAACAGGAGGACTTCCTTTTAAATCTTAGACTACTGTGGTGATAACATACTCCACATTCGAACAATATCAGTGACTATGTACACTCAAGAAATAAATGACCGTAGACCTCGGGGTAGACCAAGAAGATGGTGGAGAGATAATATACACACAGATCTACAAGCACTTGGAATCAACGACTGGCAAGAGAAGGTCCACCAGAGAGACGAATGGAGACGGCTTGTATCTGCAGCAATGAACCTCAGTGGCTTGGAATGCTGAAGAAGAAGAAGATGTACTTAGTATTTGAGTCAAAGTATAATTTGTTTATTCACTACATAGGAAATATAATTCTGCACGTGATGAGATGCAGCGAAATATGCCAGGCAAGAAATCATGCAATATTTTGTTTATGGCTTCTAGGTTTAAATTGCTCAATGTTTACTGCTGATTTTATTTTTAGCTACACATTTATTTGAGAGCTTAATTTTGTTGTTGTTGGCATGTTATTATTGTTGATATCTGTTCTTCATATATATTTGAGAAATTAATGTTTGTTGTTGGCATGTTGTTATTGTTCTTGCTCAAAGCTTTTGTGATCAACTGTGTCTAAACTTGTGAATATTATTTATGTAATATTAAATGGCTCTGTGGCAAAGGGGTTATGGAAGCAGTGACATGGTAGTTAGTGGAAACACTGCTGCAGGCAATTTAGCAGCAAACCACCTTGCATTGATTTCTATAAAATGGTATGTGTGTTGGTTGTTCAGAAAGCAATGACAAACTACTGAATGTAAACTTACTAGAACATCACGAAGAGCAAAAAAATGCTGGGGTTGACTGCGACATCCTGTAAAGGATATGCAACTAACTTAATAGTAACATGTCTTGAGACAGGTACCTGTGGTGGGTCTGTGATGTGAGAGGGTCATCACGTTGTTTAGGTCTGAATGCACGGGGGAATCGGTGGCCAGTCTTTTCTCTCTTAGAGGTCAATGAATGCAGGCCTTGAACCCTGGTCTGACCGTGCTCATGATATTATAAGAGTAGCCCCCTGTCAACAACACCAACATGCAAATCATCATCGTCATCATCATAATCTTCCACTTCTGCCGTCAAGCGCCCGATGGGCGGCACTAGATAGTGTCATTCCGTGTGATTGCACAATGTCTTTGATGTCGTCAATCTATTTTCTTCTTGAATGTTGTTTTGGTCTCGTCACAAATGATCTTTGATGTAAGGCCAGTGATGGTAGTTGATAGTGTTGCATTCTAACGACACGGCAAAACTACTTGATCTTCTGTCTTTCAATAAATGTGGCACAAGGTGTTGATCCCACTGTCTGTCTGATAACAGCATTTCTTAATCGGTCTCAGATTGTTAAGTTGGCAGCTCTCCTCAGGCATATCATCTCACAGGTGTTGATTTTGCAAAAGTGTGATTTGGATAACATCCAAGTTTGAGATTGGTAGCATAGGGTTGGTGTGAATATCCATCCATCCATTATATGCCATGCCGATAAGCGTGGGTGGTCATGTTCTGCCATCTCACTCGATCACCAGAGTCGTGGATCAGTTCCGTGTTTCTGTCTGGACCATGCCATGTGGCAAAGCCATCCAGGTATTTACTTCTCGGTCTTCCCCTTGGTCTGTTCCCTTCGATCTTGCCAGTTGTCACCAAGTTCTCCAATTAATTTCTTCTCATAACAAAACCCAAAAAATTTGACTGTCTACGTCTAATGTCTCTAATCAGTTTACTATCTTCATTTGTTTCTTGAAGGACTTGTTCATTGGTTTTTCTATCTGTCCATGGTATTCTTTGCATTTTCCTCAGAAACCACATTTCCACAGCCATCAGATGTTTTTCAGCTTGTCTGCACATTATCCATGCCTCACATCCATATAAAAGTACAGGTTCTATGTAGCACTTCAACACTCTTTTTCTTGTTTCAATTGATATCTTTTTATTGGTCAGTATGTTTTTCATCTTGCAAAAGGCTACCTTTGCCTTGGCAATTCTTGTTCTAATCTCTTCAAGGCATCTCACATCAGATGTTATGACTGTTCTGTGATAGTTATACCGATTCACTTTTTTAAGAATATGCCCATTCACTTGTTTATTTCATTGTGGTATTTCTTCCTTCCTAGTGATGACCATAATCTGTGTCTTCTTACAATTCAGTTCTAACCCTAGTTGTTCACAGTGTGCAACAACTGTATCTACTAAATTTTGCAGGTCCTGTTCATTGTCTGCAATCAAGACTGTATCATCTGCGTATTTAATGTTATTGATGTATCGTTCCCCCAATGCTGATTCCTTTCATATCTTCTATATTTCTGAAAATATGTTCACTGTAGCAGGGAAAAAAGATCTGGAGACATTACGTATCTCTGTCTCACACTTTTCTTAATAGGCTGATATTGACCTACTTCATTATCAATTCTTATGGCATCTTGTTGTTTCCAATATATGTTTTTTACAAATCTAAGATCTTTTCCATCAATCTGTAGATCCTCAAGCATCCTTATCATGTCGACATGTCTCACTTTACGAAAGCCTTTGTGTAGTCTAGTCAATAAAGCAGAGGTGTAGATCTTTGTTTACTTCTATAGAACGTTCAATTGCTGTTCTCAGTATGTACACAGCATTTATTGTACCCTTGCCTTCTACAAACCCACATTGTTCCTCTCCTATTTAGGTTGTATTTTCTTCCTAACTCTTTGCATGATAATTCTTAGCAAGATCTTCGTGATGTGTAATATGTAAGTGCACTAGCTTTTTGACATCTGATTTCGATTTCTCTGTCCAATCTGCCATCTTCTGTGATCATGCTGTGATCACGCAAATAGTAGTGTTAAATTAATAAATTAAATTGTTTGCATATCCTTTACAGGACATTGCTGTCAACATCAGCATCTTTCAGCTGATTGTTAATTTCTTGGTAAGATTACCCTCAGTAGTTTGCCACTGCTTTCTGAGCGGCCGGGTCACATACCCCGTAAGTTACCGAAGCGATTCGAACCAGTTAAATTAATAACAGATAACAATATAAGCAATAACATGAGCATCAAAGTAAAAGATGACAGAGAGGATTGAAAAGCCAAGATTGGGGGTTTCTGAGCCCGTAGAAGTAGAACAATAGTACAATGTCACATCAGGTTATACAGTCCATAGAAACAGGTCAGGTTATATTACAATGAAACAGATCAGGTTATACAGTCCATAGAAACAGGTCAGGTTATATTCCAATGAAACAGATAAGGTTATACAGTCCATAGAAACAGATCCAATTATACAGTCCATAGAAACAGATCAGGTTAAACAGTCCATAGAAACAGATCAGTGTATACATTCCATAAAAACAGATCAGGTTATACAGTCCATAGAAACAGATCAGTGTATACATTCCATAAAAACAGATCAGGTTATACAGTCTATAGAAACAGATCAGTGTATACATTCCATAAAAACAGATCAGGTGGTTATACAGTCCATAGAAACAGATCAGTGTATACATTCCATAAAAACAGATCAGGTGGTTATACAGTCCATAGAAACAGATCAGTGTATACATTCCATAAAAACAGATCAGGTGGTTATACAGTCCATAGAAACAGATCAGTGTATACATTCCATAAAAACAGATCAGGTTATACAGTCTATAGAAACAGATCAGTGTATACATTCCATAAATACAGATCAGGTTATACAGTCCATGGAAACAGATAAGTGTATACATTCCATAAAAACAGATCAGGTTATACAGTCTATAGAAACAGATCAGGTTATACAGTCTATAGAAACAGATCAGGTTATACAGTCTATAGAAACAGATCAGGTTATACATTCCATAGAAACAGATAAGGCTATACTGTACATAGAAACAGATCAAAATGTGTTGAAGAGTCACCTCATCTGAGAAGTTGTGAAACTATTTATTGCATGAACTGCATGTCTTACACCTGACAAATTAATATCTGCTATTGTTCTAATTTGTAGAAGCAAGTGGAAGCCACCATAACTAATATTTGCAAGAAACATTTTATGGGCAGTGGCAAATTTAGTGTCTGTGAAAACATTGTGTTTATGTGTGAGTATTTATGTGCTCTCTTGTGTAAATTCGAAATAAAGTTTGTTTTGACTGTTAGAAAAATATTCTGAACTGATGAAACAATAGATCTTCTTCCTCGGCCTTTCATTCCCCAACGGAACATAAGCCCTCAATCAAATCACTCCATTGTAGACTCGGTTTTAATTGGTTGGATTTTGCAGCTAAAGTTTTCAATGGGATGAGCTAGCCAATGGGATGAGGTAGAAAATGGGATGAGATAGCCAATCTCACGCTAACCCTTCTAGGTCACCTTACATCATGCACGGTAGGGTATAGTTTGATGTTTTTTTAGCTTCCACTATGGGCCATAGTAACACTGGTAAAATAGTTGATCAAATTAATATATGGTTATGTTGAAATGCTTGATGAACTGGTGTGGTCTTTTTAGCTCTTTTTATTTAAATGACAATATGGAATCTCCATGGATTCAATGTATCAAGAAGAGAGAAAATTGGAAATTATTAAATCAGGACTAAAGTGGGGGTTAGCTAGATTTCATTAGAAAACAGCAAGTTAAATCGTTCGGCCATTTAACTAGATTACCAACACAACAAGCAATGATGAACAGACCATATGAAAGCAGAAGAAGAGGTTGACCATGTAAACAAAGGACAGAGGGAATAACAGAGTCCATAGGAATTTTGATATATGAAGCCCATAAACGGGCACTCTTCCGCTGTTTATGTTTCAGCTCAACACCACAGGGTACAAAGGGAAGAAGATAAGCTGAGATAATCATGATGAGATGATGAAATCTCCAAAAGGTTTTGTTTTTGACCCAGAAATTTAGAGCACAATGTCTGTAAATAGGCCATCTTATGGTTGATACTTTCACAGGGATTTGAAGTGTTTGGTCTTCCTATATACTAGGTTACATCACAATAGTGTAGTGTGACATGATGCCTTTCCCACCACCTTTCATGCCCAGAAATAAGTTACTATATTTATGTTAAATAAATGATTGTATGTAGTCTTTTTCTTATTTGTCTCTGTCATAGAAATCACTATAGAAGGTTCAATATACTTGGTGAACAATGTCCTTTTTTCTTCATTGAAGCTTGTGATGTATCGAACAACTCCAGAAATTTTGACCATTTTCTTGGTATATAATGAATTAAAGTTGCCATGGTTATTGGTCAGTTTATGAGTTTCTTCGTATAAAAAGGAGTTAATGAAAATTGAAAAGAAGGTTCTTTGTTTGCACAACAATGAATATCTGAATACTTAGGATGCCATATGAGAAAAACAAAACTTATAATGTAATAATAGTGAATAAATATCAGAAACTGTCACGCGTGGTATGTTTGCAACTTTATCTCTGAAACTGAGATTACTAACTACTTGACTTCGCCACTGAGCGTCCCTAATTCCATGATGGGATAAAAACCCGGTGCAATGAAGTCAACCCTGTCGAATTTTAAGCGACTGAGATTACCACAAAAACCACCCATTTTGATTTTGCATTAAAGCGATTATTCGTCCCATTTTATTTTATCTGTTTTCTCTTTAATTAACTAACTTACTTTACTTATTAAATATTGTCGTACAGCCATACGCCCATATCACTGCCATCATGTTTTCAATGGACTTATTTAATATTAAGAGGTTAGCATCGAAATCAACAGAGTGGGTCGGGTTTTAAACGATATTTCTAAACAACAATATTATGATGTATAAACACGCCCAGATTCAGATCGCATGGATACACAAACAGACTCGCACAAACTCACGCGCATCATTTTTGTCCGAGTGATGCGATCCTGTCTAAAATTAAAAACAAATTTGGTTTGTTACAAAACAAAGATAAACTTCATAGTTTTCTGGAAAGGAAAGGTGGCCAGAAATGGAACTAGCCACCTAACTTCATATCATGCCCTAGAAACGCGAAGTCCTAGCAGTTAATACTGTATGAGTAGTATAAGTATTTTCCGCTTCTTTCACCTGTTATGTTATGTATAGAAACAATGACTGCAACATTGCATGGACTCCATGTAGTTTGACTAGATTATGTCTAAATTCTAAGACTACAGTTTTCAGGTACGGAACAGCATGTGGTCCGCGTTACCAATTATAATTACTCGTATTTGTGTGGGTGTTTGTGTGTCCAACAACTGTCCCCCATATTAGGAACTGTACGTGTGTATATCATAGGTTATCAATAAACAACGGCCACTACAATTGGCCTACCTGTCCGCATGGTACAGATGCAGACATCTGACACTACTTCACGACCTGCATACACCCCCCGGCCACACAGCCTGTGGCTCAGTATCTCCTGCGCATCACTGTAAAAAGGGGACGTTGCTCTGTTAATGTGTCTTAATATAATATACGAGACAGACTGACAGTTATAAGTTAGTTGCATTTCCTTTACAGGACGTTGCAGAAACACCAGCATTTATTGCTGTTATGACCTCTTGGCAAGTTTACGTTCAGTAGTTTGCCATTGCTTTCTGAACGACCGGCACCCATCATACCATTTCGTATCTTTAAAAAAAACAACAACACAACACGGTCTGCTGTCAAATCGCGCTCAGCTGTGTTTCGAACGTAGGTATGCGGGATCACGAACTGCGTCTGTAACACCTTCCCAACGGAGCTGGCCAGACAATTATTATAACAAACAGGAAATACACTTTGCTTCATTATTTACGGAGAAACAAAAATGTTTGCATGATATTGCAACCAACCCCTTCTCCAGGTTGATTTACCGGGCAATTTTATGATCAGTAGTTTGTTATCGCTTTCTGAACGTGAAATCAGCGCTGAAGTTAAACTCACCGGTGTGGGGAATTAACCCCGTACCCCGCCGTCATTTATGGAGTAACTCACGAATATCTTATTTTAATATAAAATGAGTCAAAGTTAAGTGGTTATTGCTCAGGTTACGAATTTCTTGGTAAAAAATAGGGGGAGTTAATGGCAAGAATGTATATGTATTTAGAAACTATTGCTGAATGACTCTAACTGAAAGGAAATCATGTGTAATATATTATTTATTGAAGAACTCACGATAACTGTATCGATTTCATGGTATATTATGAGTCAAAGTTTAATGATTATTGCACAAATTATGAGTTTCTTGTTTTATAAAGGAGGTAATAGAAGAATGTATATGACTTTAGAAATTATTCCAGAATGACTATAATAACGACAAAAAAAAAGTTTACTTGTGTGTTCTATGATATCTGTCAATGGACACAAGTGACTAAACAAAGCCCATCAATTGGCTTTCAATAAACAAAAGCCGGCGTATGATCTATCAGGCAGATAGCCCTGTTCACCCAGGCGAGCCTTGCGCTGACAATAACTTAATGTATGTCGGCCCTTCAAGGCTGCTTGTTCACACAGTGCCGACGTCGTCTGCACATTAAATTTACCGCCGTTGTGAGAACGAGACCCTGTAATGTGCAGTCGCAGCATGCGCCCGGCGCACGGACGCAACAAGCTAGCAGATTTTCTGTTTGTTCTCGTCCCGGAAAATCGATCACTTACTTTAAACTTTACACTACTTCACGACATGCATACACCCCCCCCCCCCCACCACCCTGGGCTACACAGCTTGTATCTCAGTTTCTCCTGCGTATTACAGTATTACTGTAAAGAGACTTTACCCTGATAATGTATGCCTTAATATACCCGTTAAAAAGACCTACATGTCTGTAGGAGAGACGACAGTTTTTAAACATTACTAGTAGTACAATCGTTAGCGCTTTTGCCTTATGGGAGTGAAGGCTTTTCACAATTCCCCGACGTACTGATTCAGCTATATGCGATTTGGAAGTGTAGTTTCTGAGGAAAATGCAAAGAATACCAAGGACAGACAGAAAAACCAATGACCAAGTATTACAGAAACAAATGAAAACCGTAAACTGATTAGAGAAATTAGACGTAGACAGTCACAGTTGTTTTGGGTACATTATGAGAAGAAATAAATTGGAGAACTTGGTGACAACTGGCAAGATCGAGGGGAAGAGACGAAGGGGAAGGCAGAGAAGTAAATACCTGGATGGCTTGGCCATGTTGTATGGTCGAGAAGGAACGCTGAGCTGATCTACGACTATGGTGATCGAGTGAGATGGCGAAACATGACCACCCACGCTTACCGGCATCGCACATGATGATGATTGTGAAATAGGTCGCTTTGCGTTGATTTCAATGATTTCAGGCGTCTGTCTTTCGGTGAGCTATGGTAAACTTAAAATATATTGCGTGTCCTTTGCAGGATGTTGGGATCAACCCCAATCCAAGTTGGTTTTTCTGGGCAATTTTACATTCAGTAATTTGCCATTGCCGGTCTCTCTGGCCGAGGGGTTACAACACTTTCTCCGTAATCCCGTTTATCACGCAGAGTCTCGTAGCGGGCGAGAGCTGGGAGCGGTTCGACCCCCGCTGGTGACTTGCGTGATAACTGAGCCGGCCGCTCAGAAAGCAATGGCACACTACTGAGCGTAATCTTGCCAAGAAATCAACAGACAGCTGAAAGATGCTGCTGTTGACAGCGATGTCCTGTAAAGGATATGCGAATTTAAAAAAAAATAAAAGAATTTGTCCATTGCCGGCTCCGTGGCGAATGAGTTACAGGCACAGTTCGTAATCCGCATACCGTGCCCGAAAGAGAGCTGTTGACGATTTGGCAACAGACCGCCTTACGTTTTTTTTTTCTTTTTTAATGAAATGGTATGGTGCCGGTCGTTCAGAAAGCAATGGCAAACTACTGAATGTAAACTTGCCCAGGAATCACGAACAGTCAAAAAATGCTGAGGTTGACTGCTTAGTCCTGTAAAGGATATGCAGCTAACTTAGTTTGCCATTGCTTTATGAAAAGGAAGTCAAGACAGAAGTCCAGCTGACAGGTGAAGAGACGATCCCTCTACCTGGTCATCAGCGTGCCAGAAGTTGAAGCGCGAGCGTATTAAACCCCGCTGTAAATCAGATCGGCGATGAATATGGTGGGAGCAGACCGATTTGCGATGGTTTTGATACAATGGTATGAGCTCCGGTGGTTTAGAAAACAATGGCAAACTAAAAAGGAAAAAAAAAACCCATAGAAACAAAATATCATAATTATGCATTTATCATCATCATGCGCCATGCCGGTAAGGTGGGCGGTCATGTTTTGCCATCGCATTCCATCACCAGAGTCGTGGATCAGCTCAGTGTTCTTGTCTTGACCATCCCACGTGGCCAAGCAATCAAGGTATAAACTTCTCTGCCCTTGCCTTTGTTCTCTTCCTCTCAATCTTGCCAGTTGTCATTCACACGTTCTCCAATTTATTTCTTCTCATAACGTGTCTAAAAACTGTGCCTGTCTACGTCTAATTTCTCTAATCAGTTTACGGTTTTCATGTGTTTCTTGAAGGATTTGGTCATTGTTTCTTCTGTCTGTCCATGGTATTCTTTGCATTTTCCTCAGAAACCACATTTTCACAGCCATCAGATGTTTTTCTGCTTGTCTACTCATTGTCCACGCTTCACATCCATACACAAGTGCAGGTTATATGTAGCACCTCGACACTCTTTTTCTCTTTGCAAATAACATTTTATTTATTGGTCTGTATGATTTCCATCTTGCAAAAGGCTACCTTCGCCATGGCGATTCTTGTTCTAATCTCTTCAAGGCATCTCCCATCAGATGCTAGGACTGTTCCGAGATAATTGTACAAATTCACTTGTTTAAGAACATTCCCATTTACCTGTATACTACATTGTGGCGACGAAAGATTGATTAACACTCATAAGATTCCAAAATCAGGTGTCTCTGGGATTGACTTATACTCACTAAAGGAGCTGGAAAGTTTTCTTGCAGCGATAAGCAATATCTGTGCATGTTAAATGTTTAATACAATGATTGGGTACCTCGGGATTTTGCGTGTCCAGTGAAATGAAAAATCTATGCACAAGTTTTGATGACGCGGCCGTTGTACTCTTAACGTTCTTAACTGGTTCAGTTGCATGAGATGACTGGTCGTCGTAAGCGACTTCCTGTGTCTGTCAATGGCTTATAAACTGTAGTTTTCCTTGTGCAACTCCCTTTAATTTGATATATAGTACAACATCGATGGCCGAATGGATAAGAACGCGTGTTCTTAAACATCCGGTGTGCTGATACCGGGTAAGGGGTTCAACCCCGACACCGGACAGTTGGACTAAAATATTGACCTGTCGTCCTTGACTTGCAGGCATAAATTACAAGTACCTCAGAAGTTGGAGTGGATTCGCCTGATGGCGAGGGACAATGGTAACAGGGAAAGCTAATTCAGACGCAAATTTGAGTAGAGTACTACTAGAAGTAGTGTGTGTAGACTACACTTGAATTCAAAGAGAGCGAGCACACAATAAAGTACACGTCTGCTACCATTAAAAACCTTTAAAGTCATAACTGACACACCCCTAGCTGCTCATTCGCATGTATCCATATTTGTTTGGTACAAACCTACTTTTTGTTTGGCAATAATTCTGTTAATAAACCCGAAATGGTTCTCATAGTTGTTGCAAGACTGTTCTCTCTCCCTCTCTCTATCTCTCCATCTTGTATCTAGTTTTATCTCCATCTTCTCTCCTCTCTGTCTCTTTCTCTATCTCACCATCTTGTCTCCCCTGTCTCTCTATCTCACCATCTTGTCTCCCTTTTCTCTATACCTCATCATCGTGTCTCCCATCTCTCTGTCTCTCTATCTCACCATCTCCCCTCCCCTCTCCCTGTCTCTATCTGGCTATCTTGTCCCACTCTCTCTGTCTCTCTATCTCACCATCTTGTCTCCCCCTCTCTCTGTGTCTCTCTATCTCACCATCTTGTCTCTCTCTCTCTCTCTGTCTGTCTCTCCATCTCACCATCTTGTCTCCCCGTCTCTCTATCTCTCCAGCTTGACTCCCCCTCTCACTGTCCCTCTATCTCACTATCTTCTCTCCCCCTTCCTCTCTGTCTCCCTCTATCTCACCATCTTGTCTGCTCCCCCCTCTCTATCGGTATGGGGGATGGGTGTGGCGTGTGTGTGGGTGGGGAGATTGTGTGTGTGTGGGTTGGAGATGTGTGTAGCGGTGAGTACGGGATATGTCTGTGAGTGGGGGGAGATTGTGTGGTGGGGGAAGTGTGGGTGGGTGTGTGTGTGTGTGGGTCGGTGCATGATGTGTGGGTTGGCAGGGGATGTTTGTGTGGGTGAGGAATGTGTGGTTGCGAATGTGTGTTTGGCTGAGTGGTTGGGGTGTGTGGGTGGGGGATATGTGTGTGTGTGTGGTGCATGTGTTATGGGTGGGGGATATGTCTCATAACATGGTATACATTGTTTATGTTTACGACATTCATATGACAATGTTTTTTTTCCCTATGTAAATGCGTCATGCACTATTGATGAACGAAAGATGAGTGACTGGAGGAGCCGAATGTAAGACGGGCCTCCCAATTTGTAACCCTTATAAAATAAGCACCAATCAATCAATCAATCAATCAATCAATCAATCAATCAATCAATCTGGTTTCCCCTCACTCTTTAACTGTTCACACAGTATTAGAAAACTTCACAAACACAAGAAAGAGGCAGTCGTCGTTTTTTGGCCACGTTTTGAGAAGACAAAAACTGTAACATGTTATGATAACCGGAGGGAGAGATGGAGGATGACAGCAAGAGAAGATTCTTAACAGTTTTGTGTCATGGCACGGAAGGGAGTCAACACACGAAGTGATCCATGACGTCGGAGATCGCAATTTGTGGAGAGGCATGATCGCCCACGATAGCCGACAAGGCACTGGATAGCGATGCTATTGTATGTAGTTATTTCGGTTCCCTGGCGGTACAGTGACTTTTGCCCGTGCCTAGGGTTATTTTTGTCCGACTGTACAGAGCTGGAGTTGACCCAGCCTTATAAACATAAATAGTGAACAAGCTTTAGAATTTTCTGGAAATTATGGGGCAGAAAACGCGACGAGGATGGACGCATCTCATATATCCTGGACTAGAATGTGTGAATAATTACAACTAAGAGAAATGACTAGTGCAGCAGGATATGACAAAGTCAAATGGTGCAGTGTTGGGTTTTCACATACCCTAATCCACCATATAATGAGATGAAATGGCCATTGTCCTTTATCGCGACATTTCCTGCCCATAATATTCTGAAAGTTATCTGATATCCATTTTGTGAGCCTGGGTGGGCTTTAGGGCCTTAATGATTGAAAAAAAAAAATCTTGCCAATGCTGAGAATCGAATCCAGACCAATGTCTTGACAAACGAGCGCTCTAGCCACTATGCTATGGCAGCACGTAGATATGAGAAGAACAATGATTTTACAGATCTCAGATAAGAGAAGGGAATTATTTAATGTATTGAGTCCGCCAGAAAAATGTATACACAGTTATCGCCCTCCAGTTTAAATGTAATGGCAGTTTCGATCTTTGTAACATTGCTGTTTATATCATCATTCTAAACATATCATACAACACATTGCTACCGTAATGTAATATGACAAGATTTGATGACGTTATTAAAATAATATACTCAATTGAAATGTGATTACATTATATACAGAAATATCAGCTGGGGACCCACGTGAGGCCACTAAGCCACGGCAGGACGTAGATATGAGTAGAACAATGATTTTAAGGATCTCAGATAAGAGAAGGGAATTATTTAATGTATATACAGAAATATCAGTTGGGGAACCACGTGAGGCCACTATGCCACGGCAGCATGTAGATACGAGTAGAGCAATGATGTTAAGGATGTCAGCTAAGACAAGGATACCATTTATATACAGTAATATTAAAATATCAGTTGGGGAACCATGTGAGGCCACTAAGACAGTTCATACATAAACACATATTGTTAGGCTGGGTGGCGAGATAGTGGTATCCCCTTTCAAAGGAGGGGTACGTTTCCTCCTTCCCTCCGCTAGCTTACGGGACACCCTTGGGTAAGATGGAGTACTTGCTTAAGCGGCCCCCCCCCCCCCCCCCCGCCCATAATTTCCCTCACCCGATCAGAGTTACGTGAAGCCATGGGTGCAGCTGGTGGATGAAGTTGAAGAGCAGCCGACAGACAGTTGAAGGTTATGGTCTTCAATTTCACGACGGTAGGCAGAGGATATCTTTTTTGGAGACAATGGCTACGGTCATCGACCAGTATGATCTCTGCAAAGAAGAACATCACTGGCAAACTACATTCTTTATATATGTCTAGATAATCATGTTTCCTCAATTATCCACGAATATGGTGATCGTGTGAGATGGCGAGATGGGATTAGAGGAGGCACTAGACAACAAAGCTGTCGATAGGTCATGTTGTATAGTGCCTCCTCTAATCTCCGCGTCTTTCTTCTATTAGAGGAGGCACTAGACAACAAAGCTGTCGATAGGTTATGTTGTATAGTGCCTCCTCTAATCTCCGCGTCTTTCTTCTATTAGAGGAGGCACCAGACAACAAAGCTGTCGATAGGTTATGTTGTATTGTGCCTCCTCTAATCTCCGCGTCTTTCTTCTATTAGAGGAGGCACTAGACAACAAAGCTGTCGATAGGTTATGTTGTATAGTGCCTCCTCTAATCTCCCTCCGCGTCTTTCTTCTATTAGAGGAGGCACTAGACAACAAAGCTGTCGATAGGTTATGTTGTATAGTGCCTCCTCTAATCTCCGCGTCTTTCTTCTATTTTTATGAGCGCCGGACAATGCATGTGTGTTTATTTATGGACTATTTACTGTACACGCCGGCGCCGTGGCGTGGGTTTTACGGACGCGATTGCAATCCTTCATACCGTCTTCGAAACACAATTGCGGGCGATTTGGCAGCAGACCGCCTTGCACTGATTTTCATATAATGGTCTGAGTGCCGGTCGTTCAAACATAAATGACAAACTACTGAACGAAAGGAGTTAAAACCATATTGGTATGTGTAACTCCTGCGTCGAACGTAGACTTGTCAAGAAATCACAAACAGCCAAAAAAAAAAAAATGCTAGGGTTGACTGCGACGTCATATCAAGAATATGCGACAATGGATACTAGAAAATATCTCTGAAGGAATGGCGCGTTATTGAACACGTCATCAATCGAATGCTTTTTGGTTTTAAAATACGGGACCGATACCATATATAAAATAGGCCCCGTGGCGTGAAAATAGGTCCTATACTTTAATTTAAATAACTTTATTTTACTTTACCGGCTCCGTGGCGAAGGTGTTACGGACTCAGTTCGTGATCCCGCATACCCGAGTTCGAAACACAGCTGTGGCGGGATTTGGCAGCAGACCGCCTTGCGTTAGTTTTTTAACGAAATGGTATTGTGCCGGTCGTTCAGAAAGCAATGGCAACTACTGAACGTAAACTTACCAAAAGATCACGAGCAGCAAAAAAAAAAAAAAAAATAAATAAAAATAACTGCTTAATGTATATCAAGCTATAAAGGATATGGAACTAATTGTTGTCTGACTTATTTTATCTGTATCTCTTTCCAACAGGCCTCTCGTTGCAAGCCGACAGTGCCTGATTTCCTGGTGACCGGCATACTAAAACCTCACGAGCATGGGGGAAGGCGGGTGAGTGACATTTGTATGTTAAGAGATGAAAGAGAGGAGACATCGGACATATATTAAATAATAAAAGAAGTGAAAAATGTGGGATGTATTTATGAAATAACAAGAATTAAATAATGAAAGAAGTGGGAATTGTGGGGTGGAGTTATGAACTAACAAGAATTACATGATGACGTAAAGCAAAATTATGCAATCCGTAAGCTGTAGTGCTAAATAGACCAGTATTTGCTGTTTGGCAATGAATTTGGAATGTAAATGAACAAATTACGAAGAATTCGGAAACAACAGAGATGTGGTTCCTCAGACGAATGTTGCGAATTCTTTGAACTGCCAGAATAACTAATAAAAATTGCCTGAAAGAGGCTAATGAAACTAGAACATTATATACAGCAATAAGAAAAAGACAATCAGCTTTTTGTTTGGTCAAGTGATGAGAAGAGAGGCATTGGAGAACATCGTGTCAACTGAAGAATCGAGGGGAAGACAGACAAAGGTAGACCAAGAGAAATGATGTTGGATGGATTGAGACGATGGCTTCGAGGAATATCATCAGCAGAGTTGATCCAGAACACCAAAGACCGACATCTGTGGAGAGACGTGAACGCCACACCAGTTCAATGATAGTGAGATATTGCATAAGATAATCTTCATTTTCTTAAATGCAGCTTTTGTTTGCCTTATTCTGCTCTTAATCCCTGTTATGCATCTTTCATCCGATGTTTTAAATGCCACGGAGTATTTAGAATTATCCACTAGGTTAAGAATTGTCCCTTCTATTTCAAATTCCCCTTTTGGTGTCACCTTTTTCTTTGATATCACCATTGTAACTATTTTCTTGATATTCAAGGAGAGTCCTTTCTTTGCACTCTCTGTTACTACAATGTCCAACATTTGTTGTAGATCTTTTGCATTATCTGCTACCAATACTGTGTCATCTGCATAGTGTGTATTGTTCATACCACCACGGTACAATTGTGATACGCAAGTCAACTAATCAACTTGTTACCATGATGCAGTTGTCATAAATAAGTCAACTAATTAACTTGTTACCATGGTAAAGTTGTCATAAGTAAGTCAACTAATCAACTTGTTACCGTGACACAGTTGTCATGGATAAATCAACTAATCAACTTGTCACCATAATATAGTTGTCATAAGTAAGTAAACTAATCAACGTTTCACCATGATACAGTTGTCATAAATAAGTCAACTAATCAACTTGTCACCATGATACAGTTGTCATAAGTAAGTCAACTAATCAACTTGTCACCATGATACAGTTGTCATAAGTAAGTCAACTAATCAACTTGTCACCATGATACAGTTGTCATAAGTAAGTCAACTAATCAACTTGTCACCATGATACAGTTGTCATAAGTAAGTCAACTAATCAACTTGCCACCATGATACAGTTGTCATAAGTAAGTCAACTAATCAACTTGTCACCATGATACAGTTGTCTTAAGTAAGTCAACTAATCAACTTGCCACCATGATACAGTTGTCATAAGTAAGTCAACTAATCAACTTGTCACCATGATACAGTTGTCTTAAGTAAGTCAACTAATAAACTTGTCACCATGATACAGTTGTCATAAGTAAGTCAACTAATCAACTTGTCACCATGATACAGTTGTTATAAGTAAGTCAACTAATCAACTTACCACCATGATACAGTTGTCATAAGTAAGTCAACTAATCAACTTGTCACCATGATACAGTTGTCTTAAGTAAGTCAACTAATCAACTTGCCATCATGATACAGTTGTCATAAGTAAGTCAACTAATCAACTTGTCACCATGATACAGTTGTCTTAAGTAAGTCAACTAATAAACTTGTCACCATGATACAGTTGTCATAAGTAAGTCAACTAATCAACTTGTCAACATGATACAGTTGTCTCAAGTAAGTCAACTAATCAACTTGCCACCATGATACAGTTGTCATAAGTAAGTCAACTAATCAACTTGTCACCATGATACAGTTGTCATAAGTAAGTCAACTAATAAACTTGTCACCATGGTACAGTTGTCTTAAGTAAGTCAACTAATCAACTTGCCACCATGATACAGTTGTCTTAAGTAAGTCAACTAATCAACTTGTTACCATGATACAGTTGTCATAAGTAAGTCAACTAATCAACTTGTCACCATGATACAGTTGTCATAAGTAAGTCAACTAATAAACTTGTCACCATGGTACAGTTGTCTTAAGTAAGTCAACTAATCAACTTGCCACCATGATGCAGTTGTCATAAGTAAGTCATCTAATCTACTTGCCATCACAATTCAGGGTCTGACGTTGTCTGTATCCCCCCCAGGTCCGGTCCAGGAGAAAGAATCGGCCCAGAAAAGACCTCCATGCCAGCTCTACTGCAAGCTTCATCAGCAGAAAGAGTACTAGCTCCAGCAGCAACACAACGTCGCTGACTGCCACCACTACAACAACGGTGACAGCGACACTTCCAGAAACCGCACCATCCCCACTGTTGCCCGTACATCAGGAGAGCTTGGCGATCTCGACAATCATCTCTGAACCACCTTCTTCCACATGTGATCTATCTTCCAAAGATCACATTGATCGACTGCAGAAATGTCCACACGGGTAAGCTTAATGTGATCTTCTCTGTTGTAGCGAGGTCAGGCTAAACATATACTTAACAGCTAAGTGTCTCGTGGTCTTGTTTGTAGCGATCTCAGGTTTAACATATCATCATCATCAAGTGCCATGCCGACTGGCGTAGGCGTTCACGACTCCCCACAAATCTCGGTCTTTGGTTTTCTCGATCAACTCTAGCGTTGATTTTCCTCTATGCCACCGTCGCAATCCATCAAGCATCATTTCTCTTGGTCTGCCTCTGCCTCTCTTCCCCTCGATCTTTCCAGTAGTCACGATGTTCTCCAATGCCTCTCTTCTCACCACATGACCAAAAAAGTTGTTTGTCTCTTTCTTTTTGTTGTATATAATGTTCTAGTTTCGTTAGCCTCTTTCAGGCATTCGTTGTTAGTTACTTTGGTAGTCCAAGGAATTCGCAACATTCGTCTCAGAAACCACATCTCTGTTGCTTCCAATCTCTTCCTAATTTGTTCATTTACATTTCAAGATTCACTGCCATACAGCAAAACAGGTTCTACATAGTACCTTAGCACTCTCATTCTTACATTCAATGATATTGACTTATTGCATAAGATATTGTTCATTTTCTGTAATGCAGCCTTTGCTTGCCCTATTCTGGATATCCTTTACAGGACGTCGCTGTCAACCCCAGCATTATTTTTGATTTTTGTGATCTCTTGGCAAGTCTGCGTTCACTAGTTGGCCATTGCTTTCTGAACTACCAGCACCCATACGATTTTATAAAAACCAAACGCAAGGCGGTCTGCTGCGAAATCGCCCGAAGCTGTATTTTGAACGCAGTATGCGGGATTATGAATTGCGCCTGTAACCCCTTCGCCACTGTCTCTCCATCCTGTCTGTTATTTGACTCTTTCATGAACTTAATGTTGCTTCAACAATTATTTGCTTCCACTATGGTTAAGATTTCTACTACATCTTTGTATGCCTTCCTCTGACTCCTTTGCCTAGTATTTCCCCAAATGATACTGATTTCTGGGGACTTTATCTGCCTATAGGTATGTTTTCTCTACTAACAACACAGTGGACTACTCTTTATAACTTTTAATCGCTGTAAGATTTTAACATGCATATCTTGCACACCTGACATCTTGTTGTTGTCTTTTTCGCCCTCACCCGAGACAGTTAGAGTGTATTACCCAAGCGACCAGACGGATCTATGATATTACAAACCAACTGCGCTTGTAAAAACCCATAGCCCTTTACGGGACTCGAACGCGGTCACTTAAGTGCTGGGGTAAATGATATAATCTCTTAGCCAAGCCGGATTAATCCTTCAGACAAACTGAGATCGGCTGGCATCTTCTCACCGAAGTCCTAGCTAGATGGCTACTTCAGAACGCCATCGCAGGACAGAATGTTTATAGTCTCTAATCTATGGGTATACGGACAGACAGACAGACAGACAGACAGACAGTCACACAGACAGACAGACATACAGACAGACAGACAGACAGACAGACAGATGGGTGTGTGGGTTGGTAGGTAGGTAGATTGAAAGGTAAATAGACAGACAGACATAATAAATACTCAATATAAAGACTGCTTCATGTTAATGGCAAACAAAGATGACTACTTGCCACCCGTTTCTATTAGTGGCATCAGCAGCTCAGCTTGACTGACTGGGCTCGTAAAGTGAAACAGTGAGAACTAGCAAGTTGCCAACACTTTACCAATCAAGACGACGCTTTAAGGATGACCCCATGCTGGCTCTCTCGATAGAAATAACGCCAAGGTGTCCGGTCCACTCTAGCTTCAGACTGTCTCCAAGAGAAACAATTTCTGGAAGCGGATTTACCGAAGACGTTGAAATGACGTCAAGTGCTATCAAGAGAACGGCACAGAAGAGGGTAATTCAGAGCCGTAATCTGATGAGTGTCGCCGTTCGCAGTTCTTGTAAAACATTGAGAATTGTCCAACTGCGTCGGGAAAGTGTCGGGAAAAAAAAAAAACTAAACTGCTGTTTGTTACGAGAGCGTCGCAAATGTTGATCATCATTTCTGATGTATTTTGAAAATGTTCGGAAGAAACACCGGGACACGAGCAATTGAAAACTGTGCATGACAATAGAGACAACATACAAAAACAAACGTAAACATCAAATTCAAGATACTGGCTTCCAACTGTGAATTTTAATAGATACATGTAACATATTCTGTGCCAAAATAAAAGAAGGTTTGAACCAAACAAAAATGAATGATGGGAAATTGGAAGTAGGGACGTGTCACAGTTATAACATTTATAGCGACCCAAATATGTGTAAGTCAATGGAAATAAACATAGCACCACAGAAGTCGGCGTGGCCGTAAGGATAAGACCGCTACTTTTTAAACTTTAGGTGTGCCGATACCGAGGTAGCGGGTTCAACACTTAAACCGATCAGTTTGACTAAAATGTTGATTTCTCGTCCTTGACTTGGGGACGTAAATTATAAGTACCTCAGAAGTTGGAGTGGGTTCGCTTAATGACGAGGGGCACTGATAATAGGGAAAGCCTCGCCTAACGCAAAATTCAAGCCCAGTGCTTGAGTTAAAAGCGTCGAAAAAAAACAAAACATCTTAACACCAAACTTAGAATTTTAAATTCTAACGTAAATCAGTGCTACTTTTAAATCAGAAACACGGAGAACAACAAACACGATTACAAATAAACTACAAACATGTACTAATTAATAAATGCGCAAAACAAAAGGAATGAAACTGTTTGACAGAATCACCAATGTGCAGCTCGTGGAGTTAGTTAGTTAGTTAGTTAGTTAGTTAATTAGTTAGTTAGTTAGTTAGTCGAAAGATCATCCTCATTGCACATCGAACCATTCAGTCCATAAGTGCTCGGATCCCCTCCTCAGCAAATCCCGCAGCGTGTAGCTGCTAACGACACCAGTTCTGTGTTGGTTTATCAATCTTCTTTGGCTTCCTGCGTAGTGTTCTTGTTTGGCCACCCCTCTTTTAATTTGCTGTTCTCGCAGTCTGGCCATGGTTGTAGATTCACAGTCATCACTTGGTTCACGCAAAAGTCTTACTTCTCGTAGAGCATTCAGAATGTCAGCCTGGTCCATGGCGCGTCCGCCCTCCACCGTAGCCTCACCTGCGAGCTTGTCAGCCCGCTCATTTCCTTGGACTCCCGCATGCCCTGGCACGAAAATGAAACTAATCTTTGCCAGCCGAGACCGCTCCAGAGGCAGCAACCATTCTCTTCGGATCGACCCCTGCTCTATCCTCTTGATCATGTTCATTGAATCGCTAAGGAAACATGCCCTAGTGAATGTCTGTGTCTCGAGCCATGTTATTGCTTTACTTACTGCCATGACTTCCATAGTCAGGCTACTTGTGGTTTCAGTGAAAGCACCAGAGTCCTCCTTCACAATTCTCCCTCCGGCCCGAGCCGTAAAGGCCCGTGAGCTTCTCACGAAACAATGAATTACCTGGTGATACGGCTTGATCGAAGCCTTGCTTATAATGAGCACATAGACCAGGTGATAACAAAGGCCAAGCGGGGTTTGGCTGCGATGCGGGTGATGGCAGCAAACTGTGAGCAGCGCCATCTATGTCTTCTGTACGAGGGGCTGGTCATGTCTGTTTTTGAGTATGCAATGGCAATCCTGACTCTCAGCCGTAAGCAGATAAAAAGGATGGAAAGGGTACAGAATGAAGCTATGCGCATTATTCTTGGATGTACAAGACATACCTTCTTGATTTTCCAACCATTAAAGAGAGAATACAAGTTTGCAGAGCACGTGCCTACCTCAGAGTTAACGCAAACACACAACATCCATTGCATAGTGAAATTATGAAGGTGAAGGGCAGCAGGTTACAAAGAGGACAGTCGTGGATGGGTCAAGCCGAAGGCATTCTTCAACAGGTGTGTTCACTTGAGGACTTAGAACCTGGCGAGGAGTGGGTAAAAGTGCCAACAGATTTCTGCACATCCTTTTCAGTTTGCATCGAACTAGATAGAAAATGCAGACAAGAAAATCCGGCTGCTGTGGAGGGTGAAGTACAAGTGTTGATTTTCGAGAATTCGCTAGACGGTGATGCTGTCATCTACACAGATGAGTCGGTCGTCCGACATGTGAGCTCGTGGAGATAACTAGACAATATCAGGAAATCAAGAGGGGAAGAAAAGATAATGTGGATAGGACATACATTAAGAAAACCTCAGAATAGTATAACTAGGAAGTCCTTTGTATGGAATCCACACGGTAAAAGAACTAGAGGAAGACAGAGAACACATGGAGAAGAGAAGTAGAAGCAGACATGAATAATATGGCGAGAACATGGTGGTGGCTGGATGGGATAGCTAAGGATAGGGCAGCTTGGAACGAGTTGGTTGAGGGGCTATGTCCCAATGGGGTCAAGGGTGTACGAACGAAAGAACTTTATTTTCAAAGCGTGACACATTAGGCACGCAGGCTCGTCTTACATTCGGCAGAAATAAGGGGACGTGGTAATTTGCTGTAGGGTTAAAGGTGAAGATACTTATTTAGTTATCGTCCACAGACTAATCCTACTGTGATCAATATATTTCTATTCATTATCAGAACTTGATGAACGAAAACTAATAAATAATATCAAATATCAGCGTGATACATTAGGTTTCCCGTTGTTTGTAAGATCTGTTGGTTTTACATTCGTGATTGACTGGACGTTTTTGAAATCAAATTCCATGTTAAAATAGCCGGGTGTATTTTTAATGACAGTGCAGTGTTTGAAAATATTGTTGGTCCAAGTTTTGTATTTACCTATTATGTTGCATGAACTTTACAAAGGGTGAATACAAAACGTGGACCGGCAATATTTTCAAACACTGCACAGTCAGTAAAGATACACCGTGTAGTAATAGTGGGGTTGTCGCTGTGGCCAAGTGGTTAAGGGTCTGCATCGCGCTCCGAAGCCCCTGACTGCATCGTTCAGACCACATTAATAGCAATTGGGGAACCTTTTGAGGCCACCAAGACAGTTAATAAATAAATAATAATACACACGTTTTGTTTGGCGCTGATAGAATTAGTGGTAAGAATGAGAGACTAAATGGCGCACTAAACAACATACGAGGGTAAGTTAATAAGTAAGTCACAAATGGCTGTAGAAAAAATAACTAAATATGACAACAACTTGAAACCAGTTTAGTTTTATACATACATTGTCCATTAATTTCTCAATATAACTGCGTGCTCTGTTTTCTAAACCACGTTTTCATTTGACATTCAACTTCAGCGTCATTCGCGAAATGTCTCCCGCCTAGGTGGGTATTCAGTGCTTATGCTGACAAATGTTTATTCCGTAAAGCGGTGCATAGCTGGGTAGAAAAAGTTACGAGGGCGAGTCAATAAGTAAGTTACACAGTTCTGTGGGGTGGCAGATAATTGAAAACAGAGCACGCAGTTCTATGCAGCCGGTTTGGGAGGACTGATAAAACGATGGGATAAGTGCATCAATGTTGGTGGAAATTATGTTGAGAAATAAAGAGACAATGTATGTATACAAATTAATTGGTGTCAGGTTGTTATCATATTTAGTTATTTTTCTACAGCCATTGGTGACTTACTTATTTACTTAATCTCGCAAAAATTGAAAGCTATATTACCGATCGGGATTCGGACCTGTCAGCTCCAAATGACGACAGCGCCTCGCTGATTTGTTTTCCGGAGACAACGGGGGATTAGCGCTGGAACTACACAGGTCGATGCCATCAGCAAGTGGTTTGTCGTCCCGCGGAGAGAGATCGAACCAGATCGGGTAAACCCGGTGCTATAAAGTCTACTCTCCCGACTTTAGTACTTTAGACTGTTAATGCTGGTACAGTGTATTGGTTGTGTTATTTATTAGATTAGTAGCACCAACAGATGTAGCGCTCATAGTAGTATAAACGCCATTAATATTAATAGTATAGTAGTAGTGTCGGCACCGTGGCGAAGGCGTTACTGATGCAGTTCGTAATCCCGCATATCCGTGTTCGAAACACAGCTGTGGGCGATTTCGCAGCAGACCACCTTGCGTTGGTTTTTTACGAAATGGTATGGCTGCCGGTCGTTCAGAAAACAATAGCAAACTACTGAACCTAAACTTGCCAAGAGATCACAACAAAAATTGCTGGTGTTGACTGCTACGTCCTCTAAAGGATACGCAACTAATTCTTTTATAGTAGTAGTACGTCGTATTAGTAGCAGCAGTAGCAATATCTATAGTAGTAGTAGTAGTACTTACTTAAATCAGAAACAACAGTGCTATAGTGGGCTGTTTGCCTGTAAGCCATTGCCGATAATTCCAAGCCATTGCCGACACCCCCCACCCCGAAATGTTCTTTCTCTGTGCTCCCTTAATGGGGGGTGTCCACTGGGAAGCATATAACTCCAGATGAGAATCGCCGATCTAAATCGTCATCCTATTGACGTAATTAATATAGAAGAAAACATTATATGACCCAGATGTTTATTTGTGACGTGCCAGGAACAATGGAAAACAAGGGTAATTAGTTAACGATTCCGGCATGAAAATCTAATGGTTGTCAGGAAGAAAGAATGTAATGTTCTCAAGATGGACAAAGACGCAATCGACATGCCTGCTTTCATCAATACGTGTCACGTAACAGCTTTTATGAGATGATTGTTCGTCGTTTGTCGTCTCTACTGCATGGGTTAAAAATTAGATAATTACATCCATTTTTTACACGACAGCATTAGACCTTAAGAGAAGCAGATGAGAGCTGACAAAGACGATGCTTCCTGGTCTCAAGCAAATGTCCAGTTTGTCGCAGGATCGCTCACTTCAAAGTGTCATGTTAACATGACGGACACATTGTGCCAGGCCGACACCCACGCGCTGTCAGTCAGATGGATCTAGATCAATACAGGCGGACGGTTCTAGAAATCCAATACTGCACGGGGAAACGGGACAGCGAGGTTCCAATGATGATGTCCCGGTCGCTTCTGAGGTTTATATGGATCCCAATAAGATCTTTAAAGTTGTCTTGTGATGGACTAAATCGACGAAAGCTCATAAAATGAATGAATGAATTACTGAATCTGTCAGTTTGTCTGTCTCTCTGCACGTCCGTCATTTCGCCAGTCTGTCTGACCGCCCGTCCGTTAATCAGTCTACCTACCCACCTACTTACCTGCCCGCCTACCTACCTATACACCCACCTACCCAAATACCTACCTA
>JACEFZ010002905.1:287500-290000 GCA_014155875.1 Cepaea nemoralis
TGCTACTACTTCTAGAGCGCTGGACTGATTGTTGCCAGCAGATCACCTTTCCTTATTACCAATGTCCCTGGCCATCACGCGAACACACTCCGACTTCTGAGGTATTTGCAAATTATGTCCACAAGTCAAGGATGAGAAGTCAGTATTTCAGCCCAACTGATCGGTGTAAGTGTTGAACCCGCGTCTTCGTCATCAGCACACCGAAAGTTTATGAGCGAACGCTCTTATCTATTCGTAAATGCTCACCTTCCAATCAAGTTATGAATATTTATATATTGAACGTCGAATCAAACTGAGCATATGTATCTAAGTTAGATCCAATCAACCTGCGTATACATACTACATATTTCATCCCACAAAGTCTTCCCCACCTCCAAACAACCCAGAGTAACAAACACGTATCCATAGTTGAAGCGGGTGTGTTGAAGAAATTTATCCTGGTCCGGACACATTATTAGTATCTTAAGCTAAAACAAATACATGTACACACATACACAGTGTAGTGAGACTTTACACACACCCTGTACAGTATAACAAGGCAGATCGGTAAATGGATTCGAATGTTTCGATCCAAATGTAGACTATGAAAATTATGCGAACTCAACAAACACATTTGGCTACTCAAAGAGTAAAATCCAAGATAGTAACATTGTTTCTATAAAAATTTATGAAACAGAGGTAAAAACAGGAGCAAGAACCACTTACTTCTGCTACGGTGATGTGAGGAGAAGAGCGCAACCCTGACTGCGTAGGGCCAAAGAAGAAAATGAATAAAGAGAAAGAACCTCTCACCGTCCTCGGTTAACAAGAATAGTAAAGAATAAAGGTTTAAGAAGATCCAGGGTGGGCCGACAGGGAATTAAAACAATATTCTCCAATTCCTGACAAAGAATTACTCCGAGGGCTGTTCTAACACCAATGACTATATAATGAGAGTCTATCAACTAAACAACAAAGTAAGAATAACACAAGCATCATTTGTTTATTAAACTTCTAAAAGGGACAATAAAATACAGACATGTAGCATCAACAAAGAGGTTAGGATACAGCAAAACCAAACAGAAAAAACACTAATCCAACAAACAAAATTCCTAAGTGTAGCAAAATCTTCTAAGTACAGAAAAACTTCTAATCTAGTAAAAACTTCAAATCTACTAAACATAATCCACCAAAAACGAATCCACCAAAACCTTCTAATATACTAAAAACTAATTTACCAAAATCTTCTAGTCCACTAAAAACTAATTTACCAATAACTTCTAGTATACTAAAAAATAATTTACCAAAAACATCTAGTCCACTAAAAACCCAGGAAAATCTAAAATCTAAAACTAGAATTCTGGCTTTTCCACTGCAAAACCTTTCAGGGTCTAACTAAATAAGTTTACAATAGTCATTGGCGCCTTGTCACTTGGTGTGATGGACTACGGAAAGGGCTGGTTCCACCTGCGCATGTCTTTTATACTGGGGTCGGAACGACTCCCAGAGTTCCAAACCAATCAGACAGTCTGCGCCCTCTGGCGGAATTCCATCATCATCGCGAGCCGAGTACACATAGAATGGACAAAATGGCGGGACGATTAACAGAAATCAAATGCCCAACTGGCACTGAGGAAAAGAAAATATTACGAAACACATTAGTTGAGCTCCCATTCAATTACATGCACATTTTATTTTTCGAACTACTAGTCCACAATTGCCGTCTCCCTGGTCTAGGAGTTACACGACTTTCTCCGTAATCCCGTATACTCTCGTGAGTAACGTGACGTTTGAGAGAATCGGTAGCGGTTCTCTCCGCGTCGGTAACTTATGGAGTATGTGAGCTGTCGCTCAGAAAGCAATGGCAAACTACTGAGCGTAATCTTGCCAAGAAATCAACAATCAGCTGAAAGATGCTGATGTTGACAGCGATGTCCTGTAAAGGATATGCGAAAAAAAGTCCACTATTGCTCATATCTTCCCACCAGTATCTTCCTCCGCTTGTAACGACAGACTGCACCAGTTATGTGTGGGTTGACTATTCTTCTTTGGCTTCCCGCTTGGCGCTCTCTTGACCCCATTTGTTTAATGTTCTTGCTGTGGATGATGATACTGATGACAAACTAAATTACTCGAAGACGATTTAGCGATGAGATAACTGAATACGGATCTACTTTTCTAAAGGGCGTTATCCATGTTGCTGTATGCTATGGAGTACATAGAACCGATAACACTGATTTGGAGGCGCAGCCAATCAAACATGGGGCGGGGCTTTCCACAGACAGGCAGGACGGGTGATCACCCTTGGCTAGAGATACCCTTTGGGGAAAAACTAAGGGATGCACTTAATTGCCATAGAACGGGCAGTTTCCAAACTGTCATTTTAAAATTGAAGAAATCATTTACCGTCTTCTGTAGTTGAATGTTTCCGCCACTTAGTTTCGCCATGTTAAAAAAAAAAAAAAGAAAGGATAAAAGAATTAAAACTTGACAATGCAGAGGGGAGAGAACAACGAGCAGG